>JAHWFP010053921.1:0-10360 GCA_023313725.1 Lithobius niger | reverse complement strand
TTCAAAGGCCGACCCTTCCTGGAAACTTGGCGGCTTCTCTTATACCAATTTTGGTTTTGGGTGGATCAACAATTAACGATAAACCAGCAAATAGCTTTCCACCAGCGAGAAGATCTTGTTGCATAAATGCACCATCACAGTTTACTTTTTTTTTTTTTTTTTTATCACCATGTTGTCGTCTGCTAAGCTCTATGTTAAGCATCCTGCATGCATGCAAAAAACGTCAAAGTTTTTAAATTGAATTTTTAACCTACTCTCAGTTTCATGTTTCAAAATCCCTCACAGCAAACCGTCTAACCTGTCCACATTAGCCCACCAGGTAGCTGGCTGGTAGTCGGAGCTGCCGAAGTTTTTTAAAACCTGTTCAAACCCAGACTCCTGATTGGATGATTGCACACCCCGGTACGTGACCCTTGCTCTTTTATTATTGTTGGGCAGCGATGGTCACTCACTATATCTATCTTAGTTGTTTCTTTTTTTTCCTTCCATTTTTCTTTTTTTTTCTATTTCTTTTATGTTTTTTAGCCACTCAGAGCGCATCAGATCAGTGACCCCTGCGCAGCTGCAAGTTCAGCAAACGATAACTGCAGGGCGCACAGGCCACTTCAGATACTTTTCAATGCATGACAACGCTTTGTACTTTAGCTTAATTCTTTCTTTTTCTTTTTCTGTTTTTTTTTTTTGTTGTTTTGTTTTTCAATGCGCTATCTCTGCCTTAACCTACCTACGAAACCAAGTCCGCCATTCTTAAGGGGCACCCATGACGTCATAGAAACGAATTTTGTGTTTGGTTTGGTGGTCACTGTAGACTTTAATTCGAGTGAAGGTTTAGCTGTTTTGGGAAATTAATGACGATTCAATTAGCCAATTAGCACCGGATAATTTAATTTAGACCTACAGGATTAAACTGGGGTGCGCAGGGCCCTTTGAACGTGAGTGGCCGCTTTGGTAAATTTGACAGGCTACGTTTTTACCATCACACTTCGCGATTTTTTGTATAGCTAATTACCTTACAATTTTTATTCTTCGATCAATTAGCGTAATCCTTTCATTTTTACAGCATTCAATTCACCGTTAAATAATTCGTTCATTTTCAACTTTCAACTGCTATTGTGCCGTTTCTTATTAATTTGGCTGACTCCAATTAGGTTCATTCGAAAGGTGGGAATGTCCTCTTTTTATCAAGGGTAATTTAAAGTCTATATCACTGTACGGACCGAGCAACACCCGTTTTGCTAGAGGCTTGCGCCACGGTTCGCTGTTAGATAATTCGCTCATTTTCAACTTTTAACTGTTGTTGTACCGCTTCTAATTAATTTGGCTGACTCCAATTGAAAGATGCAAATGTCCTCTTTGCATCAATTTAAAGGGTATATCACTGATAGGGACCGAATTAAGCCCGTTTTACTATAGGGACCATTCGCCATTAGATAATTCGCTCTTTCGAAATTCAACTACTGTTGTGACGCTTCTAATTAACTTGGCTGACTCCAATTAGGTTCATTCGAAAGGGGGGAATGTCTTCTTTTCATCAAGGATAATTGAAATGGTAGATCTCTGTTAGGGACCGAGCTACGCCCGTTTTACTACGGTCTTGTATCACAGTTTGATTGCAAAAACTGCGAGTGCATGTAAATTAATGGCATACGGTCATAACTTAGCATGCGGTAGACATATAACGCCCTTTCTCATCCGGTGTTACTAACGCTTTATGCACAGGTGTAAAGCAAATGAGAAGGCGACACACCGCATTTATCATGAGTCTTATAAGGCGAGTTCTCGATTGGGGGCAAACCTTGATATAACGATTGCTAACAAGTATAGAAAGGTAAAAATAAAACGTAGCATTAACAGCACAAATCCTTTTAAAGTTTTTTGATTATTTATTTTTTAAATTGTAAAATGGTTTTTCTTTCACTAGCAGAGCCATAAGTAGTCAGGAATTTTTTCTGGAGGGGAAAGAAGGGGGTGGAGGTTGGGGGGGGGGGGAATCTGGCAATTTTACGCCTTCCCCCTCCCCTACCACGACGAAAGAGAAACACAATCCAGAACTCTTACACTAAAATGAAAACAGCGGAAAAAATGTACGGTATTTTTGAAAGAAAATTGAATTTGGTCGAGCTTTACTGTGACCGCACAAATATTTATTAATTTTTTTTTGTTTATTTATTTTTTGTTGTCAATTTTTTTTTTAATGAGCGAAGCCGTAACTGGAGCAATCAGGGTGTTGGTTAGGATTTTTTTTTCTGGGAGGAGGGGAAGGGGTGGCAAACTGGCAATTTTATGTCCCACCTCCCATATTTTACTCTCTCCCTCCCCCCCCCACCCCATAACGAATGAAAAATACAGTTCAAAACTCTTAAACCAAAACAAAAACAACGAAAAAAATATTGAACTTCGTTAAGGTTTTTGTATGTCCTTTTTCAGTCTTCGTTGGGACGCCCCCTTTCTTCCCCCCCCCCCCCCCCCCTCCAGATTACGGTCCTGCTAGTAATTATTAAAGGGACGTACCCTCCGAATGAGAAATTCTTTTTCTCTACAGCCTATCCAGCACCAAGTACAGTCAAAAGACTATTTCATCTCCCGTTGGTCAATCCTATCCACCTTCAAAAGTGGTATGTCGGAGACAATCTATTATAATTATAGGATTTACTAGGCTTATGATGTAAGTTCTGAGAATCGGTTCCTCAGCTAAGCACGAGATGTTATAATAGTTGACTTTCTTTATTCACAGGATAGACACTTGTGACTTCTGCCCAGTGCTCCGCATATGTGCATTCTGCCCAGTGCTCTACTTCGATTTCTGCCCCCACCCCTAAAATATTTGAGGTAGGAGTTTCATCTTTAAACTAGCGAATTTGCTGCACCAACCCTCCAGTTTTCAAGACATTTCAACCAAATCAGAACAAAACTGCGAACGATATTGTGTTTCAAACGTACAAATTAATAAAACTCTGCAAACTGTCCCGTTTCAAATAGACACTCACAGACAAACAGACGCACCAAATGCAAATTCCGTCGAGACGTATTAGGAATTAAGAATAAGCCACGCGAAATGCAAGGCCAGCTAAGACAAAAGCTCTGAAGTCAAGAAGCAAGAATCGTAGCGTTTATCTAAACCGGCCTTGGATAAAGTGATGAGATAACCAATGTGCGCACGTAGATCCTTTTCGGAGCGGTCAGAAGGCAAGGCAAGTCGTCTTAACGAAATAGAACTTACGTTCTAATTTACGTTCGAACACGAGTATAATGCAAGTTACAACCGCGTACCAACCCGCTGTTTTTTTCTCTTCAACTTTGCCAAAACCGAACAAAAAAATGTACTATTGACTCGTTACAACGAATCCCACCCGTAAACACCTCATCACGGCGAACTTCATCCACCAAGACTTTTATTCCACGCTAAATGTACGCCACCAGGCGTAAAACCGCCGTTCTTTTCACATCATCAACGCTCGAATTAGGACTTTACTTTCCCCCTACCCCCTCCTCCATCGTTTCCCCCTCCTCCCCTCATTTTCCCCCTTTTACGTACACCTCCAGCTGTCTTTTGCATGTCAATAGGACTGCTATTTTTTACGCCATTTTACACGAATTCAAGAAGAAAAAGAAAAAAAAGGAAGCACAAGAAGAAAAGATGAGTAAAAAAAGAAGATTAGGCCGCTTGAGTTGAAACAGAAGACACGTAAGAAAAAAGACATAGATAGACGCCTCCAGTACGGCACGAGAGGGGTGAGACACCCCCTCCCCTTCCGCCTCCTCCCCATCCCCCAACCTTTAGAACAAATCACCCCAGTACGACTTTTCCGTGTAAAAAGAAAGAGATGGAGGCACGGGGGGGGGGGGGGGAGACAATTTCTAAATGGAGCGGAAAAAATGGCCATTCGAACAAGGTGTGAAAACGCGGGAAAAAGTTTCCCGAAAAATGGAGCTGTTCGTCGCCCGTTCGTCGAAGGGAATCATTCAAGCGTCGCAGCATCGATTCTTGACGTTTCTCACCCCCATCAATTGCCCGTGTTTCAAGCCAATTTACCCCGAAATGTGTTCCTTGCTCAATCTAGCTTCAACATCACATCGTCGCGGGCTAAAGTCCCCCCCCCCCCCCCCAACGCGACCCCCACCTCGCACCCCTCTCACACTTTTCTCCCCTCCCCCAACCTGACCCTTTCTCCATTTTTTATTGTTTTTTTTTTTTCGTCGTCGCTGTTCGTTTTGCTTCTCCCGTTCCGTACCACTTTTTTCGTACAACTTTCGCAACCAGTAACTTTAGATGAATTTTCAGTGGTTTCGTTTTTGTTCCCTTGATCACGAATTGGAATCAGCTCGAAACGTCGGGTTAGTGTTTGTCATTGTGCACTTCCGGCTCATTTGAAACATACTTCGTTCCAGTGCTTAGCTACATCGTTTCCTAACGTAAATCGGCATCTAACAACAATCAACGGGTTTGAAGTGAATCTGTAAAGGTCGAGGTACCAGGCCTCGTACAACGCCAGAACAACCCTACCGAACTACTATAGGACGGTTAAAAGAACTGTCAATTGTATACCCGAACTCAACCCGCCTTGCCACAAAGTGTTATCGCACAAAATGCTTGGTGAAGCTACGCCTTCAGGCCGACGGGGTTCGGCAAAGCTAGAAATCTCGTGCACCCAAGATTCAGATTTGTAAATCCGTTGCAAATCTTGTAAACCTATAAATCCTGTGTAAATCATTCAAATCTTGTAAATCTTGTACACATCTTGTAAATCTAGTACAAATGTTGTAAATCACGTAAATTTGACATAAATCATTTAAATCTTTAAATCCCAGGAAATATGCAAATTTTCAAATCTGTGTAAATCTGCAATTTTCAAATCTGTGTAAATCTGCAAAAGTTTATGTAAATCCTTAAATCTTCTGTAAATCCGTGTGTATCTTGCAAAACTTCATGTAAATCGTTAAATCTTAACTAAATCTTTCAAGATTTATACATTTAGAAATCTCGTACACAAGTTTTTTGTCTTTGTCAAACCCCTCGGTTCAGGCAGAACTAATGAACCAAACCATAATTATAAAAAAAAAAAGTTGGGGAGGGGGGGGGGGGGGGCGGGGGCAAGAAAAGAAAACCAACCTTTACGGAGTCCAACCAAATTCCTTACAGGTAACCAAAGCTCATTGGGGCAGGAACACATCAACGTACGTTTCAACTGCCACGTTTATTAAGAGTGTTACAACTTTCATCAAAGGTCACTGGTTACATAAAACTAAAAGGGACCGTTCATTGTAGTTGGTCGAGGGGGAGGGGTCGGTATGTGGAAAACGGACTCTTTATTTGAACAAAGTCAACACGAGACAAACACACAACAGAGCAAAGTTCAAACTCATACGTGCCCAAATGGCATTTGTAACCAATAACACAGGTGGCCCTGAACAATGGCACTAAGCTGACGGTGACACAGCACCGGTTAGTATTTTGTGTAACAATTCCCCAGACAATGTGGCTGTAATGTGAAACCCCTTATACTGCTATTAAAAAAAAAATGTTATGGCGGTCTCAGATCGTTAGTCAGCAGTGGCTTTGTTTTATGATCTTCAAGCCGATGTCACAGATCTAAGTTCATTTCTTAACTGCTAACGTTACGAAGTTAATTTTTTTTTATTTAAAATTAACTAAATTTCGAGTGGGTATCATCTTTGGTAATCCGGTGTACAAATGCTTCGTACTTCGCGAGCAATCCGCAATATTCCTTGCTACAATGATGGGTTTTCCTAGTAATCCAATGACAATACGTGGTGATCTTCAGTAATCCTGTGCATTTCCAGACAATCCGAGGCAGGTTACCCAGGTTATTCAATAAGCAGAAAACTCACAAAATCAGCGATAATGAGGAGGTTACCCACATTACTCCACATAGTAATCTAGAAATCCAAAGTAATCCACATAGTAACCGTAACTCGATTCCTAGTGTAATAAACCTTTAATCCGAAATATTCCTTGTAGTAATCTAGAATTCCTAAGCCCTTGAAGACTAAGTATAGCACACAATAGCAGCCAGCTGGCAGTCTACGTAATCTTTATTATTATTTTTAGGTAATCCGGAGTTAATCCGCTGGTAATCTATAGTAATATTTGGTAATCCTCATTTGCAAGTAAACCGGTGCCATTATTTTGACCAGTTAGTAACTCCCTCGTGTTTTTTGAACGTTATTAAACATTTCAGAACTAGGCTTATAATAATCAGAACATCCGAGGGGTTCGACAAAGCTATAAATCTCGTACACCCAAGATTTAAGATTTATAAATCCGTTGTAAATCTGTAAACTTGTGTAAATCATTCAAATCCTTAAGTCTTCTACAAATCTTGTAAATCACGTAATTCTGGCATAAAATCACTTAAATCTTACTTAAATCTTTAAATCTGTGTAAATCTCCAAAATTTTGTGTAAATCTTTAAATCTTCTCTAAATCCGTGTAAATCTTGAAAAAATCTCATGTAAATCATTAAATCTTATTTAAATTTTTAGTAAATCTTTAAATCTGTGTAAATCTACAAAATGTTATGTAAATCTTTAAATCTTCTCTAAATCCATGTAAATTTTGAAAGGTTTTCATGTAAATCATTAAATCTTACTTAAATCTTTTGTAAATCTTAAAATCTCAGAAAATCCGTAAATCTCCTTAAATCCGTTGGAAGATTTACAGATTTACAAATCTCGTACACTTTTTGTGTGTTTGTCGAACATCTCGTGAACATCACAATCACCGAAGCAAGCAGGCGACTCCAACACCGATATCTACGAGAGCTCTGGATACCTCTGCCATCACGCGCGACATTTGCTGTAGAAATGGTAAAACAAGTGACCGCGCTATTTCAAAACGTGTGACATTGGCAATAGTGGTTAGTTTCTGCCATTTGTAATTATTTTCTGTTTTATTCACGCTAAAATAAACTTCACTACGGTATATTATGGCAAATGGCTTTACGTTTTCCGTGAAATGCTTGGGACCACTATCCTTATAGATCGGGTTCCCTTATCGCCGGGACTTCGACCATTGTAGCATTTAAGCAAAATGATTAAAATTATTACAAGTCGAAGGCCACTTTCGTAAAAGTCCTGAATCAATTTCAATGACGGCCAACTTAAAAAAACAAAACACCCACAAATTAAAAACCTTCCATGATTTCTTAGTGAATAATTCCACCAAAAGTTGAAACAATGGCAAACATTATTAATAACTCACAGGGTTTGGAGAAACACTACCGCACGCCAGACCCGCAAATTATTTTTTTTAATTAGCATGCATAGTCTCCCATCGCTGTAGTGTGCCCTTGCATTCCCCCTCCCCCCGTCCCCAAATCCCACCCCCAGCTTACTTAAACTTCGTTTTGTGTGTTTTGGAACCGCTTTATATTTTTAATAGCATTGACGGTAAAACAGTGGGTATAAAGGGAAGGAAAAAAATAATAATTCTTTCCCTTTTGGGGAAGCGACTTTACACAGAGTAATATTTACACAGAAACTAACTTGTTTGTTGCTCCGTGCACGAGGGAAAAATTAGTTTTAATTATTCACGCGGAAATTAAAAAAGATACCCCCCCCCCTCCCCACCTCCATCTCTCTTCTTTGCCTTAAAACAGACTAACGTGTATTGGTTTAGTTTGATAAATTTTTTTTCTCAAAAAGGTTCACTTTGATTTCATCAACGCTCTGCAGAACAGAAGCAAAAATTAATTTTTAATTTTTTTTCTTAATTTTTTTTTTTTTTTAGTTTAAGCAAAACAAGAAAAATTATGTTTTTCCAACAACCGCATACATCATTTGATGATTTAAGAAAAGTCGCCGACATTTTATGCTAATTAACAAAGAAAAACTTGAAGTAGAATTATTTATATCGTCCCCTTCTTTTTTTTCCCGCCTTTATCATCCTTCTAAGGGGGGACAAACGTTAAATAGAGAAACTGTTAAATAGTTTAAATACACGAAAAGTTAAACGAAGAACTTTACGTAAAGTTGTTGTTAACATTAACTATAAACTTTAAAGATAATCCAATTAAACAAACTAACTCGAATACCCATAATCCTTTCGCGTATATGCAGCAGGGACGGCGGTTTTTCAAAAATTCGGGGCGGGGGGGAATGGCGGAAAGACCATAAGCACCCCACACTTCAAAAGGGTTTGCAATTATAAATATTGTAGCGAAGGCAGTAGGAAGTTTCACTAATGTGCCTCCTCCCCGTTCCGAAAAATATACTAATTTTTAAAATGGTTCTCCCAAAAAGTCAAGATGCTTCTTGTAAAATAACTAGCGATAAAACCCGGCTTCGCCCGGGGTTTGTTTTCGCCCGTGGTGGATGTCGTTTAGCCCGGGGTTTTGTTTTGTTTCCATATTAAAGCATGGGCCCCCCCCCCCCCCACTATACGTCAGCAGTCTACTCTGAAACGGTATAGCTACTAATAATTCAATATTTTTCAAAGACTAGTTGCTCGTCACCTTGATAATCACACCAACATGTCTCTAGATTCGTACGTACATCTTAGCAGGACATTTTCAAGTGCGTTGCAAAACCATGACTCAAAATATCCTAAATCAACAACAGTCAAATCAAAGCTTAACAAAAAAGTAACAAAGTTGTGCTTTTGAATGACGTTAAATGACGTTCAAGAGTTTTTAAATACAGGAACCCACAACGTTCACATTACTCTCCGGCGAACTTCTGTTTTTCAAAAGGGTCTGGACGTAAAATGTCGTCACAGGAGGCTGGTAAGCATTACCATCTTCACTTGGTAAGCATTTAGACATATCTTAGCCTCCGCTTTAGAATAATTTTTGACTTGACTTGACTTTATTAGAGTTTAAGAGGCCTATACCACACGCCATGGCTGTTTGCTGTGACGTGCATATCACGTGACTGGGCTAGTCCAATCAGACGGCCAAACAGCCGTTGTTCTCGTTCGTCATTGGCTAACTCATGGTGACGTCACAGCGAACAGCCATTGCGCATGGTTTAGAAGCCGTACACTTTTTTCCTACGAACTTAATGTTTGCCATTACATGCACAACAATCTGTATGCCAACAATGAAATAATGACTTTTTAACACCAGAACTACTGCATCCGTAACAGTCACAATCAGATTTTACGTAAGTGTAGAACAGATCCTGGAAAACTCAATTCACTTGGCCGTAAAAAATTGGAATTGCCTCCCATAAATATCAAGCAGAGGAAAATCCTAAGAAATCTGCTTATATTTCAAAATACATTTTAACGCATATACTGTAATTCATGCTAGCGTATATTGCGAAAACGTGCTAAACAATTCGCCTTTTTATTTTTATATTAAATTGTTATTTTTCATGATTACATGCATGTCAAGTGTGGCATAAAAAAAAAGGATTATATGATGGAAGTTTCACTTGCTTGTTAAAATGTGCTCGGGTAAAATTTACGATTTTTAATTTAAATAATTAAACGTACAATTATTGAGAAAATTACATCCGTCTAAGTGCTGTTGCGATTTCCGACGGTTTTGTTTTTTTGGGTTCGTAAAACACACCAGCACATAAAGAGAAGCAATTTTCTTAATCGTATACATTTGATTATTTAAATTAAAAATGATAAATTTGTATCCGTGTACATTTTAACAAGTAAAGTGAAACTTCAATCACATACCCTTTTTGTACGATACACTTGTCTCGATGTTTTTGTCTGTGATCTTTATTTTACATAAAAACAAATTTCTATTCTATTTTTTATTCTTACTGTCAAAACTTACACGTGTTCGCTTAAGGTTTTTTTTTTTTTATTAGACCACTTCTAATGTTTAACGTTCCACTTTTGTTAACTAATTTCACTTACGTTTCGTTACGGACTCCATTGTTGACGGGTCGACTGTCCTGACTTGACTGCAGTTACACTCCTTTGTCGCCAAATTCCCAAAAAGTTCACCTAAAATCCAACGGTTTTACTAGTTGAGATTTACGAACGGAACAAAAATCGAAAGACGACGCTTTCACTGGACGACTTCTTCTATTGTCACTAAAAGATATCAGGAAAGGCTTCGAAGATATGATAAGCCAAGAACGGAATATAATACACAACTCAGCCGTTGCTATCAATGAGAAAAAAATAAAAATAAAAAACCGTGGTAACAGAGTCTGTTTCTTTTATTATCTTTGTTTTATTTGAATTTCTTTTTAAAGCCAGAGCGCCGTATTATTGATGATTGTCTATAGCGCCGACGATTTATTTTCGCGTTAACGTAATCTTTGAAGACGAAACGTGCCCAAACTTGCACAGGGGGTAAATTACCTGAGTAAAAATGTGCACGCCGAATTACTTGCAAACATGGATTAAATCCGGATTACCTGAAAATATCCT
>JAHWFP010053920.1:0-20060 GCA_023313725.1 Lithobius niger | reverse complement strand
GGATGATTTGAAAAGTAAATTAATTAACATGTCTTAATTAAAGTGCTTACTGTCTGCTTCAATTAGAATTATTGCTTCCATTCTTCGTTAATGTTGGCTTTCCTTTGTTACACGGTTTTTTTTTTAATTTCTTTAAACACAGTTAAATTTTGCAAAAACGGGATGTAACCAATGACGTCGAGAAAGTTCTGCCAATGGTCAGAATTGGCGCAGCCACGATTTATTGTTCTAAGACCTCGAGAGACAGAGTTTAGCCAGCTTGCAGCAACTGCATATGGTTCGTGTCGTGGCTGCAACAAAAAACGAATTGTGTTGATATTCTTTGGCTTAGGCGCTGGACAATGTGATTGTGAGTGCAACAATATTTACACAAAGGTGACATTGTCCTTGTTATTTCTTGTTTGGTGAAAGGTTCTCCGCTCGTGTTTATGGATTTTTACGCCGTGCCGAACTGCTCCATCACTGTTCGTAGCCGCAGAAACTCAACGACAAATAGCCCCTTCTGCCAACTTCTATTAATTTTTAAAAATAGAAGTTGGATGAAGGGATTATTCTTTATTGAGTTTCCGCCTTATGAACGGTGATGGGACACTTCAGAGTCGAGTAACAACCAAAAACACAATCACAGTACCTTTGATGGTTAACTGGGTTATTTGTCGTTGAATACCTGCTTCTGCGATGACGGAAAGCTCTACATTTAACAAATAATAAATAATAGTGAAATATACAATACATGGTTGTGTCAGTAGCATTAGGCTTCTTGTAATCTGTAGTTGAGATACAACTGGCATGAATCCTCATTAGGGAAAACCTTCATCAGGTAGGGCGAGAGTGATTGTTACGCAACCAACTTTGAAACAATTAATTCAGCTCTCTATGTATGGCGTCTACGAAATAAATATGTCTTTGTATCGTATTGTAGTCAATTGTTATCCAATTTGGAAGGCAGTGTTTGAAGTTTATTGTCATCATTATTATTGTATTTATCTTTTACTGTATCCAATTGTCATTCAATTTGAAAGGTAATGTTTGAAGCCCCTTGAAATCCTTGTTATAGTATTTATATTTTATTGTAGTCAATTGTTATCCAATTTGGAAAGCGGTGTTTGAAGTTCATTGTCATCATTGTTATTGTATTTATATCGTGTTGTAGTCAATTATTATCCGATTTGGAAGGCGGTGTTTGAAGGTTATTGTCATCGTTGTTATTGTATTTATATCGTTTGCAGCGAATTGTCATCCGATCTGGAAGGCAGTGTTTGAAGTTTATTGTTGTCATTGATATCGTATTTATCTTGTACAGTAGCCAATTGTCATGAAGGTAGTGTTTGAAGTTCATTGAAATCCTTGTTATGTATCGTAATGTAGTCAATTGTTATCCGATTTGGAAGCAATGTTTGAAAATTATTGTCATCATTGTTATGGTATTTATATCGTTTGTAGCCAATTGTCATCAGATTTGGAAGGCAATGTTTGACGTTTATTGTCATAATCGTTGTTGTATTTATATCGGATTGTAATCAATGTTATTCGGTTTGGAAGCCAGTGTTTCAGGTTCACTGTCGTCATTGTATTTTATATCGTATGGTAGTCAATTGTTATACGATTTGGAAAGTAGTGTTTCAACCCCATTGTCGTCATTGTTAGTCATTCTTTTTGTCATTCTCATTGGAATTGTTTTGCTTGTACATTGTTATGCTGTATCAGTATGCTGTATTAGGTTTTAGTTGATGGGCGTGTGAAATAACTCCCTTTTGAAGGTAAGCAACATTGGGCCTGATCGATACTTGGATGGGTGATTAAGTGAAAATCTGGGTGCTGCAGACATAGGGCCTTAGGGCTTTGTCAGAAAGATGACCGGAAACGGTTAACGCTCGCTGAGAAACCCTTTGAACCCACCGTTTGCTATCATTTTTCAGTACCTGCTTTTTTTTCACTCCTAGCAACTTATATGGTGTTAGGGGGTGATATTAGCAACTTACAAGTAACTAGTGATAAGTAATTTGTCCAAAATTAAGCTTTTTAAGGATTCCTTCTAAGTTTTTTCTCTGTTATAGCTGTTACGGTATTGAAACGTTAAGTTAATCCCAGTCGAAATAGTTCAAAGGCTTAGGAAATAATTTAAATTTCTTTCAGCCTAATTGTCATGTATTTCATTTAACGTTTATTAGGTGAGATCGAGGTTTCATCGATGGCAGCTTACAGCTTAATGGCTTGGCAGAACCATACTGCTAGCTTGGCCCACTTCCAGTTGCTAGAGGTTTCGGGAACTGGATAGGATCGAGCTTGTCCATCCATTACTGTTGAATTTAATGGGCGCAATGTGAATGTGATGCGTCCTCGTTTTGTGACGTTCTTGTAGGTACCAACAGTAAATAAAGTTATTTTGTGAACAGCTAAGGCAATTTACGGTTATTCTAAAAACAAATCGAACTGAAAAATTTTTAATTTAGTAAAAGTATTTTTTTAAATGATTCCTTTCATATGTTTGTCTCCATCAGAACAAAAATTTGTATAGGACCAATCGTTAAGTGATTGCATGATTACAGGCTTATTTTGTTTCCGAAGGCGTTTCTACATAGATATTTTGATAGGAATTCGACGTGATTTTGCCAGTGCGTCTTTCAAGATCTTTAAACCTCCACCCACACCCGCATAACCCTCTCCCTTGCTGGAGCCCCTGACCACCCCTCGCACCCCATTTCACCCCGTCCCGCACTCCCCCTGTGTGGGGTCTGAATATCGCCCCGGCACCCCGCAACTCAGGTATTTGACCTTTGGTTTTAAATTTATAAAACCAAAGACCAAACACGTGAGATGTCCCCCTCCCACATGCCCCGCTTGTCCCTTTGCTTAATGCCCGTATTCAGTAGGTGAGTAATAATGTGATTTTCTCCCTCCCCCTCTTTCTTCTCCTTGTCTTCTCTTCTTATCCCTCCCGGAAAAGTCGGGATCGACCTTCTCTTGACCTTCAAAATTGTCAGAGGTTTTCTGCAAGTGGACATGCCGTTCTTTGACCCTTGCCCTTACTTGGGAACTAGAGGCCGCTCACTTAAATTGGCTACCCAAGCAAGGAGGTTGGATTGTCGACTAAGGTTTTTTGTTGTGAGAGTAATCCATCCATGGAACTCCCTGTCCAAGGAATGCTGTACGGGCGCGTTCTGTCGACCATTTTAAATTTGTGGTGACCAAAATTTGCCTTCGCAAATTCTTGAGGGGGGAGGCCTGAATTTGTTGCCCTGGTTTAACATTTTAACTTTTACGACTCAGACTAGTGTAAGTGGTCTACCCCTTCTAGATCCCAACCACTCTGTGGTTAAATTTATTATTATTATTATTATTATTATTTCCACGGATATTTTGATGCAGACCCGGAGAAGTCGCATACGTGTGTTGTGTTTGACTGAAGGCTAAAAAAAACTCATCACTGAGAAAGCCAGCATTCCGTAAGCAAGTAAGCCCCTGCTGTAAGTTAATCCTTTGAGACTAATCACCACGCTACCGCGCATCGCGAAATTGTCGCAAGCAATATTGTTCAATGCTTTAAAGGCGGGTTTGCCACCAAATTAACATCTACAGCATCCAGACCTATTGAGTTCTCTCTCGCAGAAAGCAAAGGAATGCATAAAGTAATACCTTGAAACACAACAAACAAGCCATGTGATTTCTGAATTATTGAGTAAACGGTTTTGGGATGCCTCGTGGAGTCACCTAGTGGCATTAATATCGTTAACCGTTATAGCTTGCTTTCAGGTGTATGAGGACGTATAAAATTTTTATTCAATAATTCAGAAGGCTCGTGGCTTGTTAGTTTCTTTGTGCATTCCTTTACTGGGCTGCGAGCAAGAGCTAGAGAGAACTAGATAGCGCTCGATGGTGTCAGATATGCTCCAAACTTTCGTTTTGTGGCAAACCGCCTTTAAGTCTTTGTATTGGGTGCATTGCTGTTCTGTCTGTTTAAACCCTGCGCAATGGCTGTTTGCCGTGACGTCACCATGAGTTAGCCAATGCCGAACGAAAACAACGGCTGTTTGGCCGTCTGATTGGGCGAGCCCAGTCACGTGGTATGCGCGTCACAGCTAACAGCCATGGCGCGTGGTATAGGCTCATATCAATAAATTCCGATTCAATTTAACGCTAGCGAGTGCAGTGATTATTGCCACCCATCAAAGAACAATAAAACTCATATCTGGAAGTCAGGATATACGAAATATTAAATGCGCCTTTCCGGTGTATCAGGCCGCCAATTTCGAGGCACATTTGGGCCTCGAAATTAACAACCAATCGTCGTTTGGTTTAAAGTTGTCTGCTGTTAGCTGTAACACACATTCGTTTTTGTTTAGCTCATCCACGAAATTTAAAAGTCAAAGCACCGACAATGCCTCCTTGCACGTGACCAAAACTTTGTTGCTGCATTACTGCGACAATATTGCGTCAAAAGGCGTTACTAATAGCAGTGCGGCAGGTGTGCTAAGTGGCGCCATCTGTTCGAAAAATTTGGAAAAGTGTCCCAACCCAAATTTGTAGGTGAAGCCCATAAAACAGAAGGCGCTACAGGGTGGGATTCTTGAAGTGTGAGGCTGGTGCACTTGCAAATTGGATGACTGCTCCGTATTAAATGTGTAGAAACGTATGTAGAAGTCCCCGAAAATAGCCTTGAATCCTTTTTCACCATCTTGGAAAATGGCCGCCGGAAATGACTTAAAGTCTGGTGTTTGGAGTGAAACTCCCAATCTGTCAATTCTATGGAAAAATATGTTAACACACACACATCAAAGAATATTCTGTTTACTGTATAAGTTCGTTTGCGCTCAATAATTTTCAGAAAATGGATAGGAGGAGGCGGAGGAGGGACTAAAATACCAAAATGTTAAACTGCTGCAACACGTAACAATGGTGCAACAAAGAGGCGAGTCGCACAAGATCGTAAGTATACAGTTCACCCGAACAAGATGCAACGATGCTTGGTCGTGGGTTAAGTCTAGGCGGGCAACCATGCAGAAGTGGTTCATGCGAGTATGAGAGGGGGAATAGGAGAACGCAAAAACAGCGAGGTGCATTCTTTGGCTCGCAACCTGAGTGTAGCACTACCTCCATTCGCAACTCGTCTCCCTATTGGGAGGCTCGGCTGCTCTCAGGGTTGCGCCCTGGCCATTCGCTTCTGCGTGGTCATCGTGATAGACCGGGATGGGAGGATTCTCCTCTCTGCCCAACGTGTAATGCTTAAGTATCTGCAGAGAACTTTCTTCTGTTTTGCCAGAAATTTGATAAATACATAATTAGATAATTTGATAATGGGTTGCAGCTCACCCGACGTTGCAGGAGGAGCTTTAGTCTCTGTCGATTGGTGCTACTCCTACGACGAGATTGCGCGCATTTGCAAAGTTACAGGATGGCGTTCAATTGCTCCTGATGAAATTCCCTGATTTTTCCAGGTTTTCCAGACCATTGCTGACATTTTTCCCTGACTTTTTTTTTGGTCGAAGGAAGGCGCAGTACAGAACTAATAAAATGTTTTTCACATTTCACCCAAAGTCGCAATAACTATATCGCACTGCTTTGCTAAATCAGAAATTGCAATGCCCTAACTGGTATTGGTAAAGAGTAGGAAAACGCCACAATCTGAACAAAACTAGAAACGTACTTAGGCCCACATTATTTAGGCCTAAGGAGTTATCACTTTACCAAAAATGAAACAAAAAGGACATGAAGTTTGAATTGAAATAAAGTGAAAGTTTTAGAAGTAAAAAATTAAATCCGCATTAGCATTTCTTTAGAGCTGATAGAGACTTCCCAACAAACTGTTCAAATTCCCTGACTTCCAGTGTATATTTATCAAATTCACTGATTTTTTCCTGAATTTTCCAGACTTGAGAAATACCCTGAATTGTCCAGGTTTTCGCTATTTTCCAGGTACAATGCCACCCTGAAGTGCTGCATTGCCACGAAGATTAGGTTGTAGTTTCCCTGCGTGTTTTCTTCGAGTCTGCTGCAATGGTGCTGGCTCAGCCAAACGTAGGAGTGCAGGAACAAAAGGGATGTTTTTAAAGTCAGCGGCTTGCGACTCGCTTGCAAGCGGAAACGCTGCCTGTTTGTTATTTCAATGGGAAAGCTTTCCCCGCGGCACAGCGACTCGCAAGCCGCTGACTTTAAAAACATTCCTAAAGCAATACTGTGTGTGCTGAGTGGTGTGCAGTGTGAAGTGTGGGGGAGGGTGCTGAGCAGGGTGTGTAGATCCGCCGTCTTCATAGGAGCGCTACACAGTGAATTGGATGTGAAGTTCATTGCGAAGATCAGTATGGTGCAGACGTACTACGCACTACCTTGACCAGTGTGACTTCATTAGTGTAGTGCTGTTGAGGTTCGCTAGATGAAGAAGAGTGCATGACTTCTCAGGCAGGAATATTGCATATTATTGCATTGTATTGCGTTTTGTTTACTGATTGTATAAGGGCGCATGACTTCTGGTCAAGGCTCCCGTCATTGAATTCAAGTTCAAAATGAAACAGTATTGGCTTTTGCTTAAATCTTCAAGTTTTAAACCATAGGATGCGAAGTCGTAAGGCCTCAAAATTGTGCAGCCAACATGTCTGATGACCTATTTATTTTTTCAGGCTTCGGGAAGCCAGTTGAATTGCTTTCACGATTGTTTGCCACGATATTCCATCTACCTGCAACAATGCAAAATCAGCTACCCATCGAGAATACACATGCTAAATCTAGACACACGATAGTGTGTCGCCATGGGACAAAGCTTCAGCGAAACATGAACATAAATGCACATTTCTAATGTTCCATTTTTTTAGCAAACAAAATTGGGTGGCCAGTGGGCATACCGTAAACATGATAGGCCAGACCGTAACAATTACAATAAAAAAAAAGCGAATAAAGCCAACAAATTAACACAACAAGAAACGGCTTTGCCGTTTAGAAAAAAAAAGCTTGCATCCCCTTACTCACAGCTGTGAAAGCACACAATAAAGACTGATTAGAGTTCACACGAACGCAACGAACTATAATTTGACTCCAATTCCATGGAACACGGATTGTGACATGCCAGTCTCCAAGCACACGCTTACATGTCCATCACTAATCAAACAAACAAAACGGTTAGATATTTCACACACACAAAAAATACACACGTAAAATACAACATATATACACGGACTTGAAACAGAAGGAAAACTGAAACTAACAAACACATGCAAAACAGAAGCCACAAACGACAAAACGCCTACAAAATTGAAAGATTAAAAATACAAACACAAAATGAACACGTAATTACTCACACGAACTAAAATTAAGACAGAAACCATCAAAAATTAACACAGGCAAAAAAAAACTGTCTTAACTAGGAGTCTTCTTGTTTCACAAATTATAAATGCACACAAAACACACTGCAGCCACTCACACGAAACACACTTAAAATGTACAACAACAAACATACACAAGTAAAAAAAACAAAGCCAGTACAATTATACACAAATTAAGTGCACACATCCAAACATATACACGTGCACACAAACATTCAACATTTCAAACACAAACTGCGTTCATTTTCCCGCGTAATCATTGAGTGAAAACAAGTCCTTGTTACCTGGAATTGGAGTTCAAATTATAGTTCGTTGCGTTCGAGTGAACTCTAATCCTTTTTTACTCATGTGCTTCCACTGCTGTGATTATGGGGATACGAGCTCTAATGCTTTTTCTAATTGTTCAGTTATAAAAGGTCTGAACAGGGTTTTTGTAGGACGTACTAATATTTCAGTCATTGGTCTTTTATACAGCATGACATATGCGACCAAACTTATTGAATAAAAAAACAATGTATCCATAGATTTCCTCTTTGTAATATTTCGTTATCATCCCTTTTTAAAGGGACATTCCTCCAAGCACCTTTTGTCTCGATCCTCCGCATCAAGTTCGGCCTCGAAGTTCTATTTACTAACCGTTAGTCAATCCCTTGCTAAAAATCCGTTTTAAAAGTTGGCGTCTAGGAGATTTTCTGTTGAATATTGGGAACTATATTTACTGCATCCCGTAAGTAAATGGTCCTTTGCGCACTTACAATAACCTTGACGTTTCATCTGCGTGTGCGTGCGCATACTAATTTGCTAATAATTACCATGAGGTCAAAAATCGAAAGGAATCAAATAATAAAAATTGAAATTATTTATGCCAATACATCGCCGAAGAAAAATTGTAAGTCACTAGCCTAAAAAATTATAAAGTGAGATGTTAAAATACGAAAAACTATCCCGATTTGCGCCGGCCCAATTTTTGCATTCATGCTGTTTTGTCTATACGCAACTGAGACAGTAACTACGTTCCTCTCTGCGAGGAACGCAGCTATTATCATGTTTGCCTTAGTTGGCTTTGTATTACAATGCAGAGTCACGCGAAATGGTGCGATTGTAAAACGCACATGTGGCGATCGGCGCGTGGCTGTTATAAGGCAGGCAGAGTGTACTTTTAAAGCAACATACGGACTACCTTATAAAAGCCACGTTCAGTTATGACTGTGCCCGCGCGCTGCCGTCGCGAGATACGGCGGAGTAATACTACAACGTCACTTCCGCCCTCGTCTTCTCATGATCACGTGAACGATATGTCTGGCCTAGCAGACGAATTGCGGGTCACGTGACAGCATTGACGCAAAAAACTGTGTCGTCATAACCGGAAACAATGAAACGTCATGGTTATTGTAGGTGTGGATTAAAAAATCGTATACGTGCGGGACGCAGGAAATGAAGTTATCAATGTTCAACAGAAAATCTCCTAGACGCCACATTTTAAAACGGATTTTTAGCTAGGGATTGACTAACGGCAAGTACATAAAACTTTAGGGCCGTACTAACTTGATGTGGAGGATCGAGAAAAATGGCTCTGGGAGGAATATCTTTTAAAAAATATTCAGACAAACGAAAACAGCCAAATTAATTTATGGAGTTCGTTTCACATTTTTTAGTATTTCTTATTTAATTGCTGGAGCTGGATTTTAAAACGAGGCTTCAATCGCTACACACACATTTTAGTATAACGCCATTTAGTGGCGCAAATATGCCACAACAGGAATGGCACGAAGGCAAGAGGTTCAACAAAGTCAAAAAAAGTGTACGAGATGGTGTAAATCTGTGAATCTTCCGACGGATTTACGAAGCTTTACGGATTTGGTGAGATTTACAAAAGATTTCAGTGAGATTTAATGATTTACATGAAGTTTTGCAAGATTTACGCGGTTTTGCAGAAGATTTAAAGATTTAAATAAAATTTTGCAAGATTTACACAGATTTGCAGATATAAAGATTTACTTGGAAGATGCCGACTTTCTGGGATTTAAAGATTTACATAAGATTTAAGTAACATTTAATGATTTACATGAAGTTTTGCAAGATTTACACGGATTTACAGAAGATTTAGAGATTTCCACAGATTTAAATGATTTCAACAAGATTTGGATGATTTGCATAAGATTTACAGGATCTAAATAATTTACGCCCGATTTTATGTGATTTACAAGATTTATATTAGATTTACAAGATTTGTAGTAGATTTACAAGATTTGAATGATTTATACAAGATTTAGATGATTTACCCAAGATTTTACTGATTTACACCAGATTTAGATGACTTACAAGATTTATACTAGAATTACAAGATTTACACAAGATTTAGATGATTTACCCAAGATTTACAATATTTGCACAAGATTTGCAACGGATTTACAAATCTAAATCTTAGGTGTACGAGATTTCCAGCTTTGTCGAGCCCCTCGCATGAAGGAGAGATGGAAGGGCTCGACGGAGTGTCCGATTATGATATAACCGCATGTTCCGTCTCTCGTTTTTGGTCGCCACCCTATGAGGCCAATTATTACGACGACTGGTCGTAACTCTTTTCTGGCATAACCCATGTAAAGAATACGCTGTATTGGTTTTTAAACTAATAAATACGCGCTAAATATATCAGTCGTACTACAATTAGTCCAGGCATGTGGCAACCCCACGTGAGAGAACGTTGATCGCCCTCGAACCTGAGAAGTAGATGATTGGCTTCTTCAGGTCAAGGCCGACTGGGGTAGAAATCATTTGTTTCAAGTCTCATTCGCGCGCTTCTCGGAAAACAGCTGCCTTTTAGCAGATACGATTTTGACGTATTTGTGCCACATACCCTGAAGACGGGAAACAAAACCCTCCGCTTCTCTCCCTCTCCCACACGACCTTGTGACAAGGGATGGAATATGAAGCGATAGCTACACCATGGACACTCCGACGTCTTGTGTGTATTTTATATACTCCTGGCAAATCCTAACGGTTTGTAAGTTTAAAATTAGTAAAGGTACGTACTTTTTTTCCTTGGGTTGTTTTCCGAGTACTCCTATTGAACCACCGATCATGTTATTTGATAATCGATAACATATCCCATTTGCCATCCACTAAACAAACACTAGCTGAAATGTTAGACCGTTCTAATTTACGCAACCGAACTGAAACGTGCTTTAACGGTAGCTCATTCATGGTGCTACGCAGTCATGGCAACGGCATCGATTAAAGCCGCGTGAAAACTTGAATGAATGACGTCAAACGTGAATAACGTAGCAACGGAAATACGTTGTTACCCACGTCATGTACACAAAACGCCATCTTTGCTTTTGACTCGCAGCATAAATTGGTACATCCAGCACAAAATCAAACCTGACCTGAAAGTAGGTGAGTATCCCTACAAGTAGTTTTTGGTGTGTAGAATGAAGGACGAAAGGGGGGTGGGGAGGGGGGAATGGACCCTGTGGCCATTGGAGATAACTAGTTTGGGGGAAAATGATTGTGTCTATTGTTTGCAGCTATCGTCACAAAATGTCTTCCATACACATTATCGATTCCATACACGTCACGTGGGGCATTCCCTTCGCACTACCTCTCGAGTAGGATCGGGTCATCTGTTCAACATTGGTATCGGGTCGTTCGGGTCAAGTTTTAGGCCGGGTCACCAGGTCTGAGCGCCAGACCCAGAATTTCGGGTCATACCCGGTGACCTGGTTAGCTGAACTGATACGGAGACCCATTGACCCTGAACTATAAGCCACAGGCTAAAATAAATTGAATTCATTTTCCTGTGTTAGTATCCGAAAATGATTGATTACTACCGTTTCTATGGAAAATATTTTTAGTTCTTTTTGGTATATCCATCCATGCAATAATCATAAAAATAATTTACAAAAGTAAAAAATTTTTTTAAAAGTAGAGCCGGCCTTACTAATATTGACTGCTAAATTAGTTTCATTAAGTTTAATGATAAAAATATTTCTGTTTTATTATATTTTCAAGCGATGTCATAATGAACAACATAAAGTAACGTTGCAAAGTTAATTTGTGGCAGCTGGTGAAAAATGGGCTTTGCAGTCCAGCACTACTTATCCTATCTGCAGAGAGAACATCGGTTTAGATCCCACTGAAGACATGCAAATCCAGGGTTTCACGCTTGTAACTAGCTGTACACCGGCGTAACACAAGTCGATCTAACAGGTTTCCTCCCCCCCCCCCCGCACCTCCTGCCTGTCTGCCTGCCTGCCCGCGTTTGCTACGTGCGTGATGAGTTAACGCAGTGCATGATGCGTTTGCTGTGTGCATGACCTAAGCACATTATCATACACGGCGATACCAATCATATATTTAAAACGTAAAGCACAACAGCACCTAAACAGATGGAGTTTTCTCAATTGTACATTTTATTATTTCAATTAAAAATCATCAATTTTTATCCGTGTTCATTTTAACAAGTGAAAATTCAATCATATATCCCCTTTTTTTACGGCACACTTGACGTTTTTGTTTGTAATATACATATATGATTGAAGTCCTCTCTCCAGCAAAACTAAAACTATTAATTTCTCCGTTTCTATTCAATATATTTCGACCAAACCTGGCCAGATAGTAGATAGCAACTTTTCCAAACTTTACACCAACTTGTATTCAATTCCGTGCAAGAGTAAACGTATGGAGCCACACGTTTGAAAACTGTTCACTTGTTGTTGTTTTTGTTGTTCTGGTTCTTGTTCTTGTTCTTGTTCTTGGCTGACACGGTTTCAGAAAAAACGACTGCACCTACCTAAAATCTGAAACATGATCTGAGCCAGAAATTTCCCTGGGCTGCAACCTTACAGGGACCACTTTTTCAATTGGTCGATCCATTCCGGAACTACGGGACCCTAAACGATCATTTTGATTGTTTTACGATGTTTTAACCATTGTATTTAGGGAACAATGCCATTCAGCAAACTCCAGATTCATTCTTCACTTGGGTGGGTGACGCCTGGGAATCTGGCTGTTGCAGACATAGGGCCTTAGGGCTTCGGGCAGATGACCTGAAGTGGTTAACGCTCGTTAAACCCTTTGAACCCTTTGAAAGAATCAGTGTTTCAGCTGAACGCATATATTTTTAAACCAAACTAAGCTGCGTTGTGAGTTTCGAGGCCGCCTCGAAATTGGAAGCTAAAAACGATAGAATTGTGTATTTATTTCGCAGATGCAGGCTTTCAAAAATGAGTTGAATTGTTTCAAAGTGGCCAGCAACAATGGACTGCATGCATAAACCTTTGTAGCGCGACGCCATAGCCGTAAAAAAAGGTACACGGATCACAAACAAAAACGTCAAGTGTGCCGTAAAAAAAGGGGATATATGATTGAAATTTCACTTGTTAAAATGAACACGGATGAACATTGATGAATTTTAATTGACATAATAAAATGTACATTTGAGAAAATTCAATCTGTTTAGGTGCTGTTGTGCTTTACCAATCATATAATAATTCAAAACGTAGTATACAGGGCCAGACCCGGGCCGGGTCGTAGTATATAGTATACAGGGTGGGGCAGAAAAGATGGGCCACCCCTGGCTATTACAGATGGTTAATGCTAGGGCAATGAAACTTTGCATGGTATATAGGCAAACAGAGGGCCAACTAATCGCGTGTCGCTCAATGACCTTGACGCCCATTTTCCAGGTCATCATGACGCTAACTTTTTAACCATGCTTCGTTAGAACCCCAGTGTATATTAGAAACCTGTGTATATATTGGCAAGGTATGGCCAATGAAAAGAACGGAACGAAATTCGGTACGTTAGTCTACGAATTACGGAAATTACAAGCATCAAATTTGCTGACCGAGTGGCTTTCCTGCCAAACAGATATGCCCAACACCATCGCTGCCAACACCACGCTAATTGTCATAATTCAGTCACCATTGGAATCTCGGAAACAAAATCAGAAATGTTAAGAGTCGGACAACTTTAGTTTTATTTTCTAGCTGACCAGGATACATAATGTGCTATAATTTACAGCACCATTCTGCCCATACGTGCACCTAAAGACCCTGACACAATTCGACCCCCCCCCCCCCACCCGCCTTGGTAACATCAGCTTAACACTTGGGAAAACCCTCACTTGAACTTACGTTAGATTTTCGAACTCAAATTTTAAACAATTGCAAACAAGTTTTTGTATGAATTCGTTTTTGTAAGCTGAACGTAGTATCAAGTGGGGTAATAACAACAGTGATGTTGATAAAATAAAACTTTAAAGTTGTAAACAGAAGTCAGAAAAATAGTTTAGCCAATAGACTTTAGCGGGAAAAAATTGGGAAAAACGTTTGTGAACAATAATTTATCAAAAATTTGTGCGTTACGAAACACTTCGTCATGTCGCCCCCCCCCCCCCCCCCTCCACCACCATCACCAGGCTTTATGTAATTCGTGAACGCTCCCCATGCAGGCTTCACATACTTTCACGACCTCTGTAATTTTATTTCACAATCACTGTTTGGCAGGAAAGCCACTCGGTAGTAAAATAGAATGATGTTTATAATTTCCGTAATTCCTAAATTAACGTACCGAATTTCGTTCCGGTTTTTTTCAACGGCCATGCCTTGCCAATGTCTACAAGTTTCTAATTTACACTAAGGTTCTATCTTTAGTTCGCCCCACAATGAACACAAATAATCGATTACATGTTTTTGGTAGCAGAGTGCCTTGTTGATATCCAAAATAGTTGCAAAAAGAATGGCGGCCGCCTATTAAAGCATCCCCCTCCTGGAAGACGTAGCCGATCGTAAAATACCTACAGGACTCACGATGCACACTTAAAAAAGTTAGCATCATGATGTCTTTGAAAATGGGCGTCAAGGTCATTGAGCGACACGTGATATAGTTGGCCTCCTGTTCGCCTATATACCATGCAAAGTTTCATTGCCCTAGCATTAACCATCTGTCTGTAATTGCCAGGGGTGGCCCTTCCTTTCTGCCTCATCCTGTATAGATACTATCTCATTGTTACAATGACTCACCCATAATCCGTCGTGGGGGGGGGGGGGGCACAAGTGTCGTATTTGATTTGAGTGAAGAGTAAAGCTTTTGTTACAGTTTAAAAATTCACCAAATGGCCGTTTCAAAGGCACGAAAATTGCTGAAACCGAGTGAATTACAAGCCTGGGGGTATGTTATACTAGCAACTTTTTCTCTGTTCAGTTGTTTCAAAAGGGTCAAGCCAGGTTGGCTGGATCACTGGGCCAGCCGAGATACCGGGTCTGGTCGGGTCACAAGTAGATCTGGGAAAACCGGGTATAGCTCGGACGTTGGATCACCGGGTCTGGCCGGGTCGTTGGACCACAGGGTCTGTCGGGTTACCGGGTAAGTCTGGGTCATTGGTGCAGTCTGAGTCATCAGGTCTCAGGTCACCTGGTCAACAAAAAAAAGTGACCTAGTCCAACTCTATTAGCTACCTTTGGCTGCGAATCGACAGAATCGTGGAGATTCTACCCTAACAACATGAAATTCGCAGATTTTTTTGTTTTGTTGTATTTTGCTGCTACTTTGTCGGAGGGGGGGGGGGGCGTGGTGCTGATGGTGCGGGCGCCATTGCTTTAGCATGGCTCGGTGTCTATAGGTGTCTGCGTGTTATCGTGCATACCCCGATGCTTAATTGTCATATCTCGGAAACCGTAATTTCTAGAAACACGCGGTTTGTGGCATTGCGTGTGGAATTACAAGGGCTTTCCAACCAAGTGTGCAGTACTGTTGCTAGCCACTATACATGATTAAAGAGTTAGTTTTATGCAGACAGTATTTTAAAGCATTAAGTAGCAGCACATCTGCCGAATAGTTTCGACATGGTGAGGAATTACGGGACAATGGCACCTGCATCTTCATCTCTACTGGTAAAATTGCGAGTGCCACATAATTCACATTCGTGAAGGTTGCACTGCAGGCTTCAGCCATTGTTTTTTTTTTAATTAACAAAATTAAAATGGTTGTTCCAGCCTCAAAATTTGTTTGATCGAGATATTGATTATCGCGATAATGAAAACAATTTTATCGGGATAAACATTTTTGTATCGTGCCACCCCGAATTATTACTGTGTTGTCTTCTGGACGATCAAAAAATAATAACATTCGCAACGTTTGTTACCGATTTATACTATACGCAACATTAAAAAGTAAATTTTTGGCCTATTTAAATATTAAAAAAAAGCAATTCCTTTAATTCCCCGAACCCCTCAAATCCAACACTATGGAGTTACTCTTCCCCCAAGGCCTTTTACTCAAATTATCCTCATAGGGACCAAACGTTTATAATTGCTGCCAAGGCCAACTGCGTTTGTAAACAAACAAATGATATAAGCCCTCTGTGACAAAAACCTTGGGTATGGTGACGTTTTGATGACGTAAAATCAGTCAATATGTTTACTTATTTTAAATCTCTCAAGTAATCATTTAAAGGCGTCATATTATTTTTACAAATCAAAACTTAACGTAACTCCCCAAAACAAAACGTAATAAGGATTCCCTTCATTTTTTTCCCGTTTGAAGACGTGATATCAAATGCAAATGCTTTCTCAAAAACAATCCCACCGAGTAATAGTACGAACCATAAGGAAAAATACGAAAATGGCCTAGTGTGTATTTTAAATTGTCAATTTTTTAAATAATTTTTTCCTTCAGGTTTTTTATATTGCCATGGCAGGTGAATCGTGTCCTGACCAAGGTGACCGACCATCTTGCAGAAGTGTTGGAAAATCAAAGAACATCGGGGGATATGACTGATATCATTGTAGTGCGTGAGGGAGAAGAATTTAATGCCCACAAAAGGATCCTGTATGCAACCAGTCCCTATTTCAAAGCAATGCTTAAACCAGAATGGAGTGACAATAAGGGGAGAATTGAACTCCCAACTGTTACTGCACAAGAAATGAGAATCATTCTCCCATTCTTGTATACAGGAAAAGTAAAAGTGAATGATCCAAATTTAATCAAGAAGCTTCTCACGAATTCACACATGATGCAAATTGATGGTTTATTTGAATAATGTTACAAGAAATTATGCAACGATCTTGGTTGTGATAACTTTTTGGAAATATGTCATTTAGCCTCTTTCTACAATCATTCAGGAATGACCGAATTGGTGGTTACTTCCTTAGCAAAACATTTCCTGGACGTAAGTATTTCCGAAGATTTCAAACAACTAACTCCAGACCAAATACTTAAGGTTGTGCAAAATGTTGCGATCAACGAAGACGTCATGGAAGTGCTTTTCAAATGGGCAGAAGTTGAAGAACATCGTGAAGCCTCGTTGTTACACATTTTTAGTTCCGTTGGCCTTCAAAACGTGACAACGCGTTACTTGATGGAACTTATAAGTGAACGACCATTCGTGCTCAAAAATTTACACATTTAACTCTTTTCACTGCTCAAGCAACGGCACGAATGTACTTCGAAAACATGGTAGAGTACAAACTCATTTGTTGTGGCAGTGGAGATGACGGACAATTTTGTAGAATGACGGAGATGACGGAGAATGTTTGACATCAAACACAACAGGTGGTTGGCACCGAAAGTACTTCCTTATCCGTTGAAGGACGGTATGACGACAGTGTCGTTTGGAGAAGACGCCTGTTTTGTAGGAGGTTCTTTTAAATCATCCACACGAGTGATTAAATACAAACCAGCAACCAATACCGTTGTTTTGGAAAGAAAGCTTCCAATACCTGTGTGTTACGCTGGCGTGGGTTTTCTACTAAATTCCATCTACGTGATTAATGGTGACCTTCACAACAGTTTTTATGCACGGATTGTGCAGTGCATTAACCCTGCTACAAATGCATGTAAGGAAGTGGCCCAAACTAACAATGCTCATTACAGAGCGGCTGTCTTAACATTTTCCAACTGTTTGTATGTTGTTAGTTCTGGATACGGTGAAAAGAGTGTTGAACGCTATGATCCTGAAGCTAATGCATGGACTATAATTACAAATATCCCAGGAACAGTCGATGGGTGCACTGCAGCCATCTTTAAAGAAAGGTTGTTTGTATATCCATCATACCTTTCAAATGAATTACAAGTGTATGATTTCACTTCGAATGCGTGGGTTGCAGTGAAAATTGAGGGGTTAACGGAAAATATCCTTGGATTGTACTCAACTACTTTTGACAGAAACCCAGTTCTGTTGATCCGTGATGAACATAATGTCCTACATTACTACGATGACGAAACCAAGCAACTGATAACCAAATCCACAGCCAATGACCAGCCATGGGATCACTTTAGAACTTGTGTTATTGAATTGTAACAAATGTCTTATCAAGTGACGCCCGTTTAAAAACAGTTTGATGTGAATTATTGGAAGTCAAAATAGCCCAATGTGACTGAAGTCAATAATATGTTATGGTATGAAGTAACTGTTTGTTTATTGATTGGTCACTGACATTAGCTGCATGACAAAAGAATTTGCAAGAGTGACAGACCGTCATTTTAACTTTAGTGCTAAGCAGGGTGGACTATAATAATCGTGTAATCTGAAAAGCGGGTCGAATGTTCAAAGGAAAAAATGCCTAAAAAATAAAATTTTTTCCGAGTACCTGAAATGTGCCAAACAATGCTACAGGATATTAGACAATTACTCTATGGTGCCGCCCTACAATGGTTATGTCCTCGACAATTGAATTAATGTGATGTTTGCGGGACACACTAGGGTGTGTCTGGAATTACTTATTTAAGGGGGCACCTACAGTAAAATGAGGCGTTTTTTCAGACTCGTAATTTATTTTTTACCTTAAAGTATATGGAAATACGAGTCTATAGATCATATTTTAAATTTTGATTTGGTCAATTTTTGAGGGAGTACCGTACCGGTACATTTTTGGTAAATTTTATTACACTTTTATACTGGTACTCTGATAACGTCGGCAAAAATTGGTGCACATGAATGAGATTGAGCTCTAAATCATCTGTATACATAGGACTATCTTGTGGACTAAGATACTTTTGCTCCTACAATTTTTTATAGTTTATACCGGAATCACAATTTGCACAATTTGCAACTTGTATAGCAACTTGGTATTTTTTTAAAGCTACACTGGAAGTGTGTAGAAGTACGATTTTAGTCCACTTTATAGTCACCACACCTGGGAACTTGTGTAAAAAATGTCAAGCCATTATAACAATTCTAAGTAGAGTTATGATGTCTTTAGTGATTGATCGCACGCGATATTCTCAATCTGAGAAAGTCAAGTTTAAATGTGAAACTTATAACCTTACGCAATGCTACCTAACCCCCCCCCCCCCCCCAATGGTTTTAGCCATAAAAGGTCTCATTTAATAAAATAAACTGTTGTTGACAGGTACATGTTACTGCACCAGAATCCCTACAAAAAAAAATTTGGGAAGGGGATATTTTTAGGGTAGGTGCCCCTTAAATGTTTACCTTATTCATGTAGGTTCAGTCATGAATTCTTCAAATGATTATATATTTTGGCGAATTCCAAAAATTTAAACTGACGATTTAAAAAAATTGTTTATTTCAGGCTTTTTTTCTTAGCCATGGCAGGTGAATTGTGTAGAGACCAAGGTGACCATCTTGGAGAAGTGTTGGAAAATCAACGAATATCTGGGGATATGACTGACATCATTATACTTTGTGAGGGAAAAGAATTCCAAGCTCACAAGGTGGTACTTTGTGTTGCTAGTCCATATTTTAAAACACTGCTTAAACCAGTATGGAGTGATAACAATGGGAGAATAGATCTCCCAACTGTTACTGCAGAAGAAATGGAAATCATTCTCCCATTCTTATATACAGGAAACATCAAAGAAGTGAATGATCCAGTTTTAATAAAGCATCTTCTCATGACTTCACACATGATGCAAATTGATAGTTTATTTGAATACTGTTACAAGAAATTATGCAACGATCTCGGTTGTGATAACTTTTTGGAAATATGTAATTTAACATGTTTATACAATCATGCAGGAATGATCGAGTTGGTGGTTACTTTCTTAGCAAAACATTTCATGGACATCAGCAGGTCTGAAGACTTTAAACAACTGAGTCCTGACCAAATATTTATGATTGTCAAAAATGTTGTAATCAACGATGACATCATGGAGGCTCTTCTTGAATGGGCAGAAGCTGAGGAAGCTCGAGAAGGTTTTTTATTGAATATTTTTACCTCAGTTGGCCTTCAAAATGTGACAACTCGTTATTTGATGAAACTTATAAGTGAACGAACATTAGTGAAGAAGAATTTACACATTTTAACCCTTTTCACTGCTAAAGCAACAGCACGAATGTACATTGAAAATGTGGTAGAGTACAGACTCTTTTGCTGTTGCAGTGGCGGTACCCAACAGTGTTTTAGAATGTTTGACATCAAAGAAAACAGGTGGTTGGCACCGAACGTACTTCCATTTAGGTTGGAGGATGGTATGACAACGGTGTCGTTTGGGGAATACATATATTTTGTTGGTGGTGGATACGATCCTTCGTTTACCCCATCGACACAAGTGATTAAATACAACCCAGCAACCAATGTTGTTGTTTCTAAAGGAACTCTTGCAATACCTGTGAGCTACGCTGGCCTGGGTGTTCTACTCGGATCCATTTACGTTGTCAATGGTGGGGATCACAACAGTGAAAATGTATCGACTGTGCAACGATACAACCCAGCTACAAAAACATGTGAGGAAATGGCCCAAACTAACAATGCTCATTATTTGCTGAATGTCTTAACTTTT
>JAHWFP010053919.1:600-12082 GCA_023313725.1 Lithobius niger | reverse complement strand
CCCCCCCCCCCCCCCAAAAAAAAAATGCTTCGCGTTCTGCTGTTTTAGTAACAGCGACCTTCGGGGGTCTCTGCATGACTAAATGTGAAAGAAATCTTGAAAAATTAAAGGGAAGGTGCAGGGCTAAACAAAACAACTGAAGGGGATGCGCTGATTGAGTGAGCGAAGCAAACGAAATCAGCGATTGTTAGTCAGTGTGTGCAGAAATGGGATTGCAGCATCCTGAACAGACGGTGTAACCTTATGTCCTTATGTATAGTATTACAATTCCGTTGTAGCCACCTTCTTTGAACGTAGAAGTTTCACGTTAAGTTGGAACGTGTAGGCCTGTGAGTCATGCCCCCGAAGTACACTATTGAGGAGAGCATTGAACTAGTCCTGCTTTGTGGCATGGAGGGAACCAACTTCCAAACCATTGTAGAAATTATTGACCAATTTCACGCCCGCTATCCAGACAGAGATAGGTCATGTTACAACACAGTCAATAATTTGTTGCGGAAATTGAAGGCAACAGGGTCTTTGGCAGACGATTGGGGAGCATGTGGTCGTCCACGTTCGGCTACAGATGAAGAAAATATGCTTGCCGTACTTGAGTCTATGGCAGCAACCCCTCGAACATCACAACGAGACCTCGCTCCGCATCTTAAAACCAGCCAAACAGCCATCCATAGAATCCATAGGTACCATGGATACAAACCCACCACTCCACAACACCTTGATGAGGAGGACTATGACAGAAGACTACAAGTCGGACAATGGGCTGTTGAAACCATTGATAGTGATGGCACATTTCTACGCCGTTTGGCAATGATTGACGAGGTTCATATTTCATTACACGTATTACCTAACAAACAGAACACACGTGAATATAGCATTACAAACCCACATTACACAATTATTGTGGGACACCATCAACATAATTCCAGCACGAATGTGTGGTGCGGATTTGTGGTTCACGGTAGAGAAGACGTTCTTCATTGATGGACCACTAAATGCTGAGCAGTATTTACAGGTGCTCCAAGACAAGATTCAACAATCCATCGAGGAGGAAGTGCCGATTGCCCATCTTAATACTGTATGGTATCAGCACGGTTTATTTCTGACATCCAAGCAATGTCGGCATTCAATTTGGCAGTTACGTTGTTTATTAGGCTTGCTTAAGCAAGCTACATTGCACTACTACCTATGCACTCCTGTTGAAAATATCAACGCATTTCAAACCTTTTTAGCTACGTGTTCAAACCCTGAGTTCAGGATATGCATTAGATTTGACTAAATTGTTTAGAAGTTTGCAAGGTTTTCGGTTTGGGAATCCAAATGCACTGCAATACATGAATGCGGTTGAAAATATCACCCCTTTTCAAAACGTTTCAGTTCTGGGTTCAAACCCTAGCTGAGTTCAGGAAATTCATCAAATTTGACTAAATTGTTTAGAGGTTTGCAAGGTGTTCGGTTTGGCAATCCAAATACACTGCAATACATGAATACGGTTGGAGACACCAACGAATTTCAAACCTTTTCGGTTTTATTGATTTCACAATAAAATGTTGCACAATGTTAATGAGGCAGGATACTAGATGAGGTCACTAGGCTTGTAGCTTGGGTGCAGTAGGGGCCGTGAGCACATTTTATTTGCGGGGAAGAGGAGAGGCAGGAACTATACTACCCCATTTATTTATAACTGTCTTTCCAGTGGTACAATAAGCTAAGGTGCACTGTACAAAACTTGGAGTAATCGTATGAGCATCATTTTATTAGGTGTATTATAGGCCTACATTTTATAGGCTTGCATTTCATAGGCCTACGTTTTATAGGACTATTTTTCAGTACTTCATGAATCACCCTGTGTTTTATATATATATATATACGTAAGATATAAAGAAATGCCGTACACATCCAGAGACTGCAGTGAAGCCCAGTGTGTGTGGCTATCTACAGTGGCGTAACTATAGGGTTTTGTACTGAGGGGGCAATACTAGGTATTTAGCCGAATGGTGTAGAGGGTGAACCGAATGAGAGCCCCGGATGCTGATGAATTTTGTTGCTATTTTCCGGCATTTTCTGTCCTTGTAAAGTGACGTTGGAAACATTTTTATAAAACCAGTTTTGCTGACTGCATTATACGCATAAAAAAAAAATGTGTAATGTAAATCTTTCAGTTTTTCATAGTAGATACTTATTTTTTAAACACTGATACATTGTTGGGAATTTTAAATAAAATATGGAGTTAGTAATTCTATCTTTACTGATTTTTGTATTTCTGCATTTGTTACCTGGGTACTTTGGTGATTTAAAGGAGAAACAGTAGGCGTATATAAATTAGCTAAGATAAAAGTTGCGTCTTGACCTCAAAATGCAGCCATCTGACGGTAAATAATTTGTCAGCCATGGAAAAAAATGACTTCGCCAATTTGCCGAATAAGCTTTCAAAATCTCACAGAGGGGGCGAATTGCCCGTTTGCCTCTCCACTAGTTACGCCACTGGTTATCTAGATATACAAATTTAATGTGTCATCCCGTGAAATTTTTTTTTGATACTACAGTCTTTAGTCTTCACTGTAGTCCCCCAGATGGTACAACTGATGTTTCTTTCATCTTCTCGCTGGCAGTTTTATTTCTCTTCTTGTATATGTGTGTATAAATGATAACAAGCACTTTTAATCGTTTCAAGATTTCATTTAACCGTGTTTTTCTCTTACTCTTTTCAGCTGATCACATCAATTTCACAATTTTATTTCACAGCGTTTTGAAGGTTTCTTTTGCCGAAATGGTAAGTTTAATATTTTGCCTCATATTAGGCTATATACTCATGACAGAAAAGAAAACTGTGACGCCACTGATTTTAAGGCTGTATCTGCTGCAAGATATTTTTAAGTCCACATTACTTGTGTCAGTCGTGATGGGAACCGAACCGGCGTTTTCATGGTCTGGGGACGACGATGCTAACCATCGGGGTGCATTCTCACGCTTTGCTCAGGGATCCCGGGGACCCTTCACAAAGCTCGTGCTGCGTCTTGGACTCTGACCGTGGAGTGGTACAATGCTGATTGGATGTCTATTGCGAGTAGAAGGTTAATATTGGCGCTTCTACCACCTTTGCCTTCTATAGTATTGGTGTTTCTGTTCCCTTCCACTCTTGTTCTTGGTCCTTGAATCAACTTTCCTTCCCTTAATAATGTTACTTCTGTCACCTTCACCTTTTTAATACTGATAGCTCTATCACCATACCTTTTCCTTAGCATTTGTGGTACGGGGGCACGGACGTTTATCGACACGGAGTCACGTTATTTCCGGGATTTTCTTAAATACTGACCCCCCTCCCCCGTTGTTGTTTGACGCGCACCCAGCGTTAGCCATGGCGCCAGAAGGAGAGAGGGACAATTTTGCTAGGTAAATCCCATCGTAAATTCGTAGGTTCTTTTACATGCCACAATCGGCATGAGTATGAGACATCAAAGGGTCCTTCTCTACCGAAAATGCCAGGGGTGGCTGAGGCCGGACTCGAACCAGGAACCTCTGGCACAAGATACGGTCATGCTAGCCATATGGCCACCTTGCCCCCCCCCCCCAACAGGCCCCCCTGTAGGACCTATTACAGTAACACCGGTTTTTTAATTTGTTTTAAAAGTATTTGAGATATTCTGAAATTGTGATAACATGGAGTTACCCTAATGCAGTTTCTGATGTTATATGTATTACCGCAGCGAGCGTGGCAGCGCACGCGAGGCAGGGATGTTATTTATGGTGATTCTGGTTCCCTTGCAGGCTTCCGTATTTTAGCAAAATCAAGAGTTAGGGTACTCTGTGTTACCACAATTCAGGATTATTACAAAGCAAATTAAGAATCTGGAGTTACTGTAACTCCGGGTCCCATGGGGGGGGGGTCAGTATTTAATAAAATCCCGCAATTAACGTGACACCATGTCAATATTATTCCGGCGCCCCTGCGGTACTATCAGCTTCCCTTCATTTAATGTTGATGCTTGTGTCACCTTCCACTATTTTAATATTGATGTGTCTATCGCCTTCACCTTCCCTTAATACTGGTAGTTATGGTCTGCTTATCACCTTCCTATTCTGTAGTATTGGGGTGTTTGTCACATTCCTCTTCCTTAGCATTGCCACTTCTGTTGCGTTTACCATGCTTGGTGTTCGTGCTTCTTACGTTTAATCCTTTCTAAGCATTGGTTATTTGTTGTCTTTGCTTCCCAAAGTGCTGCTATAACTCATACCAACTCATATTTCCATAGCCTTCTTCTAGCTTAGTATTGGCTCTTCTGTCATCTTCCCCTACTGTAGTATTGGCGCGTTGGTCATCTTCTCCTACCTTAATATTAGGGCGTCTTTGACTTTCCCCTCGCTAATATTGGGGCTTCTATCACCTTTCTCTTCCTTAATATTGGGGTTATTTTTATCTTCTCTTTCTTACATTTTTGCTCTTTTTATCTTCCTTCTCTTTTTATTGGTGCTTATACCATTTTCCTCCCTGCCTTAGTATTGTAGCTTCAATCAATTCTCCTCACAATTAATACTGTGCCTCAAGCACCTTCCCTTTTCTTAGTGTTGATTACTTGAATCCCTTCTCCCACCCTCAGCCCTGGTGTTTCTATTACCTTTTCTCCATTAGTGCTGGTGTTTCACCATTCGCTTCTCCATCTTAGATATTTATTCTACCTTCTCATGCCTTAGCGTTTTATTATTTCTGGCACCGTCCTTACACCTTAGTAATAGTTTTCCTACAATTCCCTTCACTTAATACCAGTACGTCTGTCGCCTTCTTAGACCGTATATTTCCATCAAGTTACCCTTACTTAATACTGGTGTATTACCTTCTCCTACATTAGAATTATGCTTGTTGTACCGTCCCCTCTCTTAATATTGTTCTTCCATCACCTTCCCTTTTTAATAAGATGTTTCTACCATCTTCACTTAATGGTGCTTCTGTCTCCTTCCCCTGCATTAGCACTGGTGCTTCTGTCACCTTCCCGTTTTTCTTTATTATAGGGGTTTCTATTACCTTTCCATCTCTTAGTATTGGTACTTTCCACTATCTCCACCCTTAGCACTGGTGCTTCCATCACGTTATTATCCCTTACTATTGATGCTCATATTCTCTTCTTTACCTACGTGTTTATCACCTTCTTTACCACCTTCCCATCCCCTTCTTTATCACAAGCGTTTGTAACACTTTCTAATCCTTTAGTTTTTGGTGCTTCTAATCAACATCTCCTTCATTAGTTTCGTGATAGATGCAAACACCAATGTTAACAGAAAAGGAGATAGAAGCAGCTTTATAATAGGTGTTGCTATCACCTTCTCAATCCCTTAGTAATGGTGCTTCCATCACTAGCCATTCACTTAATACTGGTGCTTCTATCACTGTCTTCTTCCATAGTAGTGTTGCTGTTAACCTACACATTTCGTAGGTTTTTGTTCAGTCTCTTCCCCTCCGTTGGTATTGGTGCTTCTATCAGCTTCGTCTGTATTGTATTGGCTCTTTTATCACCGTCCCCTGCTTTACCTTCCCATCCTTTGTCACCTTCCCATCCTTTAGTATTAGTGCTACTGTTACCTTCTACTCCCTCAGTGTTGGTGATTCTATCTCCTCACCGTCCATAGTAGTGGTGCTTTTTCGCCATGGAGTGAACTGATGATTGAAGAAAGAATTATGCGAGTATTAGTTTGGCCTGCCGATTTAGGAATTTTTAATTTGACAATGACGAATGGACAACGTGACATTAAATGCCAGGTCTTCCATTCGTCATTGTCTAATTGAAATTTCCTAATATGGGTAGGCCAAACTAATAACCACGGAATTCTTTCTTCAATCATCAGTTCACTCCATGGCGAAAAAGCACCACTACTATGGACGGTGAGGAGATAGAATCACCAACACTGAGGGAGTAGAAGGTAACAGTAGCACTAATACTAAAGGATGGGAAGGTGACAAAGGATGGGAAGGTAAAGCAGGGGACGGTGATAAAAGAGCCAATACAATACAGACGAAGCTGATAGAAGCACCAATACCAACGGAGGGGAAGAGACTGAACAAAAACCTACGAAATGTGTAGGTTAACAGCAACACTACTATGGAAGAAGACAGTGATAGAAGCACCAGTATTAAGTGAATGGCTAGTGATGGAAGCACCATTACTAAGGGATTGAGAAGGTGATAGCAACACCTATTATAAAGCTGCTTCTATCTCCTTTTCTGTTAACATTGGTGTTTGCATCTATCACGAAACTAATGAAGGAGATGTTGATTAGAAGCACCAAAAACTAAAGGATTAGAAAGTGTTACAAACGCTTGTGATAAAGAAGGGGATGGGAAGGTGGTAAAGAAGGTGATAAACACGTAGGTAAAGAAGAGAATATGAGCATCAATAGTAAGGGATAATAACGTGATGGAAGCACCAGTGCTAAGGGTGGAGATAGTGGAAAGTACCAATACTAAGAGATGGAAAGGTAATAGAAACCCCTATAATAAAGAAAAACGGGAAGGTGACAGAAGCACCAGTGCTAATGCAGGGGAAGGAGACAGAAGCACCATTAAGTGAAGATGGTAGAAACATCTTATTAAAAAGGGAAGGTGATGGAAGAACAATATTAAGAGAGGGGACGGTACAACAAGCATAATTCTAATGTAGGAGAAGGTAATACACCAGTATTAAGTAAGGGTAACTTGATGGAAATATACGGTCTAAGAAGGCGACAGACGTACTGGTATTAAGTGAAGGGAATTGTAGGAAAACTATTACTAAGGTGTAAGGACGGTGCCAGAAATAATAAAACGCTAAGGCATGAGAAGGTAGAATAAATATCTAAGATGGAGAAGCGAATGGTGAAACACCAGCACTAATGGAGAAAAGGTAATAGAAACACCAGGGCTGAGGGTGGGAGAAGGGATTCAAGTAATCAACACTAAGAAAAGGGAAGGTGCTTGAGGCACAGTATTAATTGTGAGGAGAATTGATTGAAGCTACAATACTAAGGCAGGGAGGAAAATGGTATAAGCACCAATAAAAAGAGAAGGAAGATAAAAAGAGCAAAAATGTAAGAAAGAGAAGATAAAAATAACCCCAATATTAAGGAAGAGAAAGGTGATAGAAGCCCCAATATTAGCGAGGGGAAAGTCAAAGACGCCCTAATATTAAGGTAGGAGAAGATGACCAACGCGCCAATACTACAGTAGGGGAAGATGACAGAAGAGCCAATACTAAGCTAGAAGAAGGCTATGGAAATATGAGTTGGTATGAGTTATAGCAGCACTTTGGGAAGCAAAGACAACAAATAACCAATGCTTAGAAAGGATTAAACGTAAGAAGCACGAACACCAAGCATGGTAAACGCAACAGAAGTGGCAATGCTAAGGAAGAGGAATGTGACAAACACCCCAATACTACAGAATAGGAAGGTGATAAGCAGACCATAACTACCAGTATTAAGGGAAGGTGAAGGCGATAGACACATCAATATTAAAATAGTGGAAGGTGACACAAGCATCAACATTAAATGAAGGGAAGCTGATAGTACCGCAGGGGCGCCGGAATAATATTGACATGGTGTCACGTTAATTGCGGGATTTTATTAAATACTGACCCCCCCCCCATGGGACCCGGAGTTACAGTAACTCCAGATTCTTAATTTGCTTTGTAATAATCCTGAATTGTGGTAACACAGAGTACCCTAACTCTTGATTTTGCTAAAATACGGAAGCCTGCAAGGGAACCAGAATCACCATAAATAACATCCCTGCCTCGCGTGCGCTGCCACGCTCGCTGCGGTAATACATATAACATCAGAAACTGCATTAGGGTAACTCCATGTTATCACAATTTCAGAATATCTCAAATACTTTTAAAACAAATTAAAAAACCGGTGTTACTGTAATAGGTCCTACAGGGGGGCCTGTTGGGGGGGGGGGGCAAGGGGGCCATATGGCTAGCATGACCGTATCTTGTGCCAGAGGTTCCTGGTTCGAGTCCGGCCTCAGCCACCCCTGGCATTTTCGGTAGAGAAGGACCCTTTGATGTCTCATACTCATGCCGATTGTGGCATGTAAAAGAACCTACGAATTTACGATGGGATTTACCTAGCAAAATTGTCCCTCTCTCCTTCTGGCGCCATGGCTAACGCTGGGTGCGCGTCAAACAACAACGGGGGAGGGGGGTCAGTATTTAAGAAAATCCCGGAAATAACGTGACTCCGTGTCGATAAACGTCCGTGCCCCCGTACCACAAATGCTAAGGAAAAGGTATGGTGATAGAGCTATCAGTATTAAAAAGGTGAAGGTGACAGAAGTAACATTATTAAGGGAAGGAAAGTTGATTCAAGGACCAAGAACAAGAGTGGAAGGGAACAGAAACACCAATACTATAGAAGGCAAAGGTGGTAGAAGCGCCAATATTAACCTTCTACTCGCAATAGACATCCAATCAGCATTGTACCACTCCACGGTCAGAGTCCAAGACGCAGCACGAGCTTTGTGAAGGGTCCCCGGGATCCCTGAGCAAAGCGTGAGAATGCACCCCGATGGTTAGCATCGTCGTCCCCAGACCATGAAAACGCCGGTTCGGTTCCCATCACGACTGACACAAGTAATGTGGACTTAAAAATATCTTGCAGCAGATACAGCCTTAAAATCAGTGGCGTCACAGTTTTCTTTTCTGTCATGAGTATATAGCCTAATATGAGGCAAAATATTAAACTTACCATTTCGGCAAAAGAAACCTTCAAAACGCTGTGAAATAAAATTGTGAAATTGATGTGATCAGCTGAAAAGAGTAAGAGAAAAACACGGTTAAATGAAATCTTGAAACGATTAAAAGTGCTTGTTATCATTTATACACACATATACAAGAAGAGAAATAAAACTGCCAGCGAGAAGATGAAAGAAACATCAGTTGTACCATCTGGGGGACTACAGTGAAGACTAAAGACTGTAGTATCAAAAAAAAATTTCACGGGATGACACATTAAATTTGTATATCTAGATAACCAGTGGCGTAACTAGTGGAGAGGCAAACGGGCAATTCGCCCCCTCTGTGAGATTTTGAAAGCTTATTCGGCAAATTGGCGAAGTCATTTTTTTCCATGGCTGACAAATTATTTACCGTCAGATGGCTGCATTTTGAGGTCAAGACGCAACTTTTATCTTAGCTAATTTATATACGCCTACTGTTTCTCCTTTAAATCACCAAAGTACCCAGGTAACAAATGCAGAAATACAAAAATCAGTAAAGATAGAATTACTAACTCCATATTTTATTTAAAATTCCCAACAATGTATCAGTGTTTAAAAAATAAGTATCTACTATGAAAAACTGAAAGATTTACATTACACATTTTTTTTTTATGCGTATAATGCAGTCAGCAAAACTGGTTTTATAAAAATGTTTCCAACGTCACTTTACAAGGACAGAAAATGCCGGAAAATAGCAACAAAATTCATCAGCATCCGGGGCTCTCATTCGGTTCACCCTCTACACCATTCGGCTAAATACCTAGTATTGCCCCCTCAGTACAAAACCCTATAGTTACGCCACTGTAGATAGCCACACACACTGGGCTTCACTGCAGTCTCTGGATGTGTACGGCATTTCTTTATATCTTACGTATATATATATATATAAAACACAGGGTGATTCATGAAGTACTGAAAAATAGTCCTATAAAACGTAGGCCTATGAAATGCAAGCCTATAAAATGTAGGCCTATAATACACCTAATAAAATGATGCTCATACGATTACTCCAAGTTTTGTACAGTGCACCTTAGCTTATTGTACCACTGGAAAGACAGTTATAAATAAATGGGGTAGTATAGTTCCTGCCTCTCCTCTTCCCCGCAAATAAAATGTGCTCACGGCCCCTACTGCACCCAAGCTACAAGCCTAGTGACCTCATCTAGTATCCTGCCTCATTAACATTGTGCAACATTTTATTGTGAAATCAATAAAACCGAAAAGGTTTGAAATTCGTTGGTGTCTCCAACCGTATTCATGTATTGCAGTGTATTTGGATTGCCAAACCGAACACCTTGCAAACCTCTAAACAATTTAGTCAAATTTGATGAATTTCCTGAACTCAGCTAGGGTTTGAACCCAGAACTGAAACGTTTTGAAAAGGGGTGATATTTTCAACCGCATTCATGTATTGCAGTGCATTTGGATTCCCAAACCGAAAACCTTGCAAACTTCTAAACAATTTAGTCAAATCTAATGCATATCCTGAACTCAGGGTTTGAACACGTAGCTAAAAAGGTTTGAAATGCGTTGATATTTTCAACAGGAGTGCATAGGTAGTAGTGCAATGTAGCTTGCTTAAGCAAGCCTAATAAACAACGTAACTGCCAAATTGAATGCCGACATTGCTTGGATGTCAGAAATAAACCGTGCTGATACCATACAGTATTAAGATGGGCAATCGGCACTTCCTCCTCGATGGATTGTTGAATCTTGTCTTGGAGCACCTGTAAATACTGCTCAGCATTTAGTGGTCCATCAATGAAGAACGTCTTCTCTACCGTGAACCACAAATCCGCACCACACATTCGTGCTGGAATTATGTTGATGGTGTCCCACAATAATTGTGTAATGTGGGTTTGTAATGCTATATTCACGTGTGTTCTGTTTGTTAGGTAATACGTGTAATGAAATATGAACCTCGTCAATCATTGCCAAACGGCGTAGAAATGTGCCATCACTATCAATGGTTTCAACAGCCCATTGTCCGACTTGTAGTCTTCTGTCATAGTCCTCCTCATCAAGGTGTTGTGGAGTGGTGGGTTTGTATCCATGGTACCTATGGATTCTATGGATGGCTGTTTGGCTGGTTTTAAGATGCGGAGCGAGGTCTCGTTGTGATGTTCGAGGGGTTGCTGCCATAGACTCAAGTACGGCAAGCATATTTTCTTCATCTGTAGCCGAACGTGGACGACCACATGCTCCCCAATCGTCTGCCAAAGACCCTGTTGCCTTCAATTTCCGCAACAAATTATTGACTGTGTTGTAACATGACCTATCTCTGTCTGGATAGCGGGCGTGAAATTGGTCAATAATTTCTACAATGGTTTGGAAGTTGGTTCCCTCCATGCCACAAAGCAGGACTAGTTCAATGCTCTCCTCAATAGTGTACTTCGGGGGCATGACTCACAGGCCTACACGTTCCAACTTAACGTGAAACTTCTACGTTCAAAGAAGGTGGCTACAACGGAATTGTAATACTATACATAAGGACATAAGGTTACACCGTCTGTTCAGGATGCTGCAATCCCATTTCTGCACACACTGACTAACAATCGCTGATTTCGTTTGCTTCGCTCACTCAATCAGCGCATCCCCTTCAGTTGTTTTGTTTAGCCCTGCACCTTCCCTTTAATTTTTCAAGATTTCTTTCACATTTAGTCATGCAGAGACCCCCGAAGGTCGCTGTTACTAAAACAGCAGAACGCGAAGCATTTTTTTTTTGGGGGGGGGGGGGGG
>JAHWFP010053917.1:0-16653 GCA_023313725.1 Lithobius niger | reverse complement strand
CATGAACTGAGTGCAGCTGGCAAACAAGGTGCGTGGAGAGGTAAGGAAGACAAACAGCAAAGGACAAGGCTTACCCCGACGGCAGGGGGTGGAAACGGAGAAGAACAGTGCCGACAAGTGGAGACAGTGCCGACTGTGGAGACAGTGGCCCGGAAGGCAGCCTTGGCCTGTGTAACAGATAAATGGTGGAGAACACACTGATGGTGGTGTCGCAGGCTAAAGATGCCTGTTGTCGCATTCGTGCGACTGTGTTCTATTGTAGTGGTGACAACCTGGAAAAGCAGTACATTGGAGGCAGTGAATCAGTACCTTCCTAAACCACCGAACAGAGCGAACAGAACGCACCACTGTTAAAGACAGTATGGCTCCAAACTTGGCCTCGCGCGTGCGCAGTGATGTTGCGTCAGCCGTTCAGTACCTTCCTGAACTAAAACACAGCTCAACAAACCCAGCAAAGTATTCGATACGTCATACCTTCACCGCAACCAGACCTGGCTAATAGATTTGACCAGGATTGGCTAATATATGTGACCCGGCAAGAGCAATGCCAAATTGCGAACCATCCCAGGGAGGTGGTTTGCTGGGGTGGAGGTTTGAGCATGCGCGAGGTAACATTTTTAACGAAACAGATTCATCGCTGACGATGTTGACGTCAATCAAGCCGCATCAACACGGATATTAGCAGGGAATGAGCCAAACTGTTACCAACAGTGGTGCGTTTGGTTCGCTCTGTTTGGTCGTTTAGGAAGGTACCGAATGATGCTAAGTGGTAAGGATTAAAGGTCTGGAAACCTATAAGCGGTCGTCAACTCCAAATGGAGACAGTGTAGGGTGACTGAGAAGGCCAACGAAGGACCTGAGGTCAATGTAAGGTGGTCAAGCTGATGAAGCAGTGTAGGTTGCAAACAGGCATGAGCCTCAAATACGACCCCTGCCAAGAACGACCGTTTTTCAGTCAGGACGGCAGAACACGAGTTGCGAACGAAGGCGTCTGCTGAACTAGGCAAGGAAAAAGTGTAGGTCGTAAGCAGGCGTAAGCCTCAAATAGGACCACTGCAAAGAAACAACCGCATGGCAAGTGAGGCCGCACTTGAATTGCTAAAGATGTAGTAGTGGATGTCCGTCCGAGCACTGCAGTCGAGGAGCTGAGGATGGTGCAAACGAACCATAAGATCTTCTAGAAGATGGGCCATGAACGGCAGGCAACGTCCAGAGAACCGGCGAATGGTCTCGGTCGTGTGACCGTGTTTTGTGGCGAATGAGAGGACAGTTGGCAGTTGCAACGACCGTCGGAAATCAAGATGAATGGCCAGAAAAGAAAGTCACAAGCAGGCGAAGCCTCATATGCGACCACTGCAAGAAACGACCGGAGACTGAAGGGACTTCCAACAGCAGTGGGTGTGAATCGTACTAGTAAATGAACTGTGTAGGAGCATGATATAACACGCTATAATGTACAGGGAGGCGCCACTACGCAGTGTGTCTTGCAGTTACATGCACTGCTTGCACCACATGCACTCTCTCAATATCCGCCAGTGCCAAAAGCCGGGTATTTTGAGCCTGCTCCACTATTCTTAGCATCTCACAGCGGTTGGGTGTGCCGAATAAATTGGCCAAAGCCACAACCGTTGGGAGTCCATAATGTCCAAAATTAAACGCCGTATGGCCGAGCAGAATAAGGAAGGGTTGCAAGCAGGCTGACCAAAAAATTGTTAACCAAGGAAGTTTGTCCAGAAGAAGTGTCGGTGTGCAGTCGCAACGAAGTTGAATCTAGGGATGAGGAGCGGCACGTAGAGCGGCACGCCAGGAGAAGAAAGATGAACTAGATCTATGGCTGGCGCTTTTATATGAGGCCTGCATCACGCATGCGCAGTAAGATAAGCTACCAATGTAGGCAGGGAAGCCAACAAATTCTTCTCTAGGGAGAGTAAGCCTAGGGAGGGAAATGCTATAAATTGCAGTCGTAGAAGTTGTCCTGATATTCCTTAAATTCCTGATTTTTGAAAATTTGTCCTGAAATGTCTTATTTTTTATATAATGTCCTGAAATTCCTGAAATTGATCGAATATTGTAAAATTAATCGCCCTTGATAAAAAGGACTTATTATCTGAGTCTTCATTTTTGTACCGACATAACAAATATGGTAATATACGATTAAGCACTTGCACGGTATCGTTCACGAAATTGGGGAGAATGCTTCTGCATGGATCTTGGCAGTTGCTAAGCAACGTGGTTAGTCAGTCAGCCACCACTACCTGCCATCATGGATTTCATACTATGACCGAGGGTACACGGAGGTTTCTTAAGTCGCTTTATCTTACATCGATGTAGTGGTTAGAACGCTTTAAGAACATCTGTGCAACCATCTAAAACCATTTCAAGCCGCTTCATCTCAAACCACCTCGTTACGTCGACGTAAGGAGTTGAAGCGCTTTAATAACCTACGTGTACCCACTTAAAACCCATTTTTTACGTCACTCTAAGGGCTGCTTTCCTTTGATTGGTTGAAACGAGTACGCTTAAACGTCACGAAGCTAGGGCGGAAGTCACTTCTTTAAAACGAAGTCGAATGCCCAGCTAGTTGAATGGGGACATGGGAATAGAAAGGGGTTTGGTTGATGGGAGATTATATAAGCGCGACGCTACATCGAATTGGCAGAAACTTCCGTGTACCTGTTGTCGTTTTAACTCACTGCAACTGGAATGTCCGTGTAACCACCTCTCTTCTAAAACGACGCGAGTTCAAGTCGACGTAAGGTAAAGCGACTTAAGAAACTCCGTGTACCCTTGGTCTACCACACTACATGTGATAGCATCCCTTCACACGGCTATCGCTACCGCTAACGTTCTGCCTATGTGTTGGGAATAGTGGATACCGCTGTATCGTGCAGTATATGACGAAAATTACAAATTGCATTAGGGCTACATTTTCAAGTTGTCCAAATAACGATTGATACTGCTACTGAAAAACTGTATGAAGTTAGTAGCAAATTGGAAAATGTAAAAAATGAAATACTCAAGTTTGCAAGCAAACAATCTGGGAACCACCCTTCAGCTAAGAAAAATAATACATCTACCTAAATAAAAATGTCATTGTAAAGGAACACTTTACGTTAGTTTATTAACCTGCCTAATTGATACTCAAGACTGAAATGTAGTTTCGGAAAAAATTACCGCACACTTTCACAATCTATACAACAGTTTTGTCCAGCGAATTTTCAATAACTTGTTATCTTCTTTGGGCCTCAAGGATATAGCTCGGACTTTCTACATCCTCCATTCCAGTTCGACGAACTAGCGCATTTTGCTAGTTCGTCGACTTGTAATGCACTAGTTCGTCGAACTGAAGTGGAGGATGTAGAAAGTCCGAGCTATATCCTTGAGCCCCGAAGAAGATAACAGCAAGTTAAAAAAATTCGCTGGACAAAACTGTTGTCTTGATTGTGAAAGTGTGCGGTAATTTTTTCCGAAACTACATTTCAGTCTTGAGTATCAATTAGGCAGGTTAATAAACTAACGAAAAGTGTTTTGTTGACGTAATGGCGTTTCCCAGTACGAAAATTAACGATGTTTTTAATGAAATGTAGTTGAAATATTTTTGAAAATTCTAATAAAAATGTCCTGAAATTGGATCCAACATGATGTCCTAATTTTATTTTATATCGACTTCTACCACTGAAATTGCAGGTAATGAGCATTTCGTCGGCCTATAGAAATCTTATTTTCATGCCTCCGTTCTTTTTTTTTCAGGAAATCAGTCGAAGATGAAGTTTAATTTCCCATGGAACCGCCGAAAAGAAAAGCTCGACATATCCGAAAGTAAGTTCGAAGTTTTTCTGGGGGGGGGGCCGGGCCCGGGGGAAAAGTAGAAGGTGGAAACTATGATTTAGAGTAAAAAAAAAACGTCACAAGTGAAACGGTCAACTTAGTTGAAATTCGTACTACAAACAAACAGTTTATCAAAACTAAAAGCAGGACAGTACTTTCCCAAATATATATATTTTTTTTACACTTTTCAATCGTTGCTCATTTTTAGATTTCACTTGGTATTTTCTTTACGGTTGTTTCAAGCATCAGAAATAAATTGATTTTTTTTTCCTTCGAAAGAAAGGTGAAAAGTAGCCATGCCTTTTCTCATTTAAGCCTTTCTTTTCTGCATTACTCTTGTCCAGCCGAGTCGTTCGCTCATTCGTCGTCGTGTCGCTAAGCTCGAGGCGATTTCTTCTTGCAACGCATATACAGTGACAGTCATTCCCAGCAAAAACGATCAAGCAAACGTGCAAGCAAGTGATGTGAATGAAGTGACCTTTTTTCCCTAATACTTGATAATAAGAAGATTTTGCCCGAGGAAAATGTAGATGGTCTGGCAAGAATCAGAGGATCGCTAACAGCTAGCCTTTACTAAGCGCCACCGTGCTGAGTAATCAGTGCTGGACATGTTCTTGTGCTCTTCTGACCTTGTCTCCCTGTTTTCGTTTGAAGTTTCTACGGACCTCACAGGTAGTGATCATTTTCCTGTGGCTCCGTCTGTTAATGGGTCTCTCTCATGTGCCTTCGCTCACTGTAAGCGCTCTAATCATCCGGTTGTTGGGTCAGGTGAGTTGCCTCCTGGATTGGATGTTGGGTTAAGGAGAAAGGAAACTCTCCCGGCCGGTGCTTTCGGTGCATCCTGCCTGGTGGACATCAGCTTGCAGTGATGCTGTTACGGATAAACGCAGAGCTTGGCAGCATTTCTGGTAGGTTACGTCTACTGCTAGATGGTTGGAATTTGTTGGGGTTTGCAGGAATCTAAGTTTATTCTGCATAAGGAAAAGGCTCAATTCGGTATGAGACTTTGTGAGCATAGTATATCTTAGGGGTTATCAGTTTCTAGTGTTTGGGCTCTTGTGCAGCCTCAGAACTCCCTTTCCGCTATTCCCTGGGTCTTCGATTAGGGCTGGGGAGGTTCTTTGGGGCCTGAAGATGGCTGAAGCTTTCAGTGATAGTTTTGCTGTCGTTTTTCGTTCTCTAATGCCGGGTCCAGCCCTAGAGGTTGTGGAGGTCAGCCTACCCCAGAGCGAAGTCATTTTTTCCTTGGCAGAATTAACTGCGGCCGCGGTTGACTCCTTTGGCTCGAGTCCTGGACACAATCTCGAAAACCTAATTCTCGAAAGCCAAAACCTCGAACCCCGTACCTCGAAAGCCACAATCTCGAAGATCATAAATCTCGAATCTCGAAAATTTCGACTTTTTTCAACTAGAAAAAAATTTCTAATTTAATAAACTTCTAGAAAGCATTTGAAGATTTCAGAGGAATCAAATAGTAAAACTCGAAAAAACCTCAAAACTTCAACCCAAAACTAAAGCTATTTCGCGGAAATCTGGTGAAAAGTTACTAAATAAATAATTAAGGTTTTTTTTCTTCAAGATTGTGCCCAGGTCTCAGATGCGGCAATCCCCCTTTCCTAGTTGATTCGGAAGGAGCATCCACATAATACTTTAACGCAGTTCATGTTGGGAAGGAAGGTTAATGTTAGGATGGCAGAGTCTGTCCATAGCCACAAAGCTAACAACGAGTTTTTTTTAAGGATTTTTAGTATTTTGATTTAAATTTTAAATAATGAAATATTGAACAGTGAAATTTTAAACATTGAGATTTTATATTTTTACGAGATTCTTTCATTCGAAATTTGTTTTTCGAGATCTTGGTTTTTCGAGATTTAGGTTTTTCGAGATTGTGATTTTCGAGAATGCGGGTTCGAGATTCTGTCTTTCGAGATCATGTCTTTCGAGATTTTTGGCGGATCCCCTTTGGCTCAGAGGGAACTGATGGGTCCGACAGGGTTTCTTACGCCCACCTGAAAAGCCGGTCTGCAGGTCACGCTGAGCTGCTTGCTTTCTATCTAAGTAGGTTTGACCGTGCGCGCATTCCTCAATCTTGTCTTTATTTTATCCACTGTCCTGTTTTGGGCAGGGAGAAAGTCTGCACGAGTTTTGCTAGTTACAGGCCTATTGCGCGCCTCTCCGGCCCTAGGAAGATCTATGAGAGAATCCTGGCCAGAATATTAGTTTGGCATATTGAAAGCGCTGGGTGCATGTTTGGCACGCAGTTTGATCATCAGAAGAACAGGGGAGTCCAATATGCGGTCCTGTATTTAGAATTAGACATCAAGGCCACGTGTGACATGGCATGCAGAAGGGGTATGGGAGTCAGTAAGAAATTGAGGGAGGCCATGCTAGCTCTCCTTGGTCTGCAATATTTCTTGACTATAGGGTCAACGGGTATTGGTCCAGGGTTGCCTCTAATGACAGGAGCGTCCCACAGAGTTGATGTCTGAATACAGCTCTTTTTGCTGTGACACTTAACGCTGTTCTTGTGGATGTGAATCTTTGGGCGAACGTCATTGCATTGTGACACCGCCACTGACGATGTGGCTGTCTGAGTGGATGTGAACGATCTGCCCTTCCATCTTTCTACCTTAGAGGCAGTTGTTGCCAGATGTGCGCAGATGCTGGTTATCATGGGGCTTGTTCTGTCTGGTCCTAAAACAGAGCTAATAATCTGTAGAAAGGGCCTGACCTGTGAGGGCTCTATAGCTGTGAGCGGATCACTGGTCAGGTCCTCGCCTAGGTGAGGAGTCTCGGGATGTGGTTGGATCCGGGCTTAACTTGGGTCAATGATGTTAATGCTGTTAGGGAAACTATCTCGTCTCGTAGGGAGGTTCGTCGTGCTCCCAGCCGAAGCCATGGCGACAGAAGGCGAGAGGGACAGTTTTTCTAGGTAATTCTAACCGGAAATTCATAGGGCCTTTTACATGCCACAATCGACATGAGCAGAGGCATCATTGGGCCCTTCACGCCCCGAGGAATTCTGTTTGGAAGGGGCGATAGAAATAAAAATAGCCTAGGAAGCTAATGTAGTGGCAGCAATTTTAATGGGTTTTTTTTTATCTTTTAACAAAGCTTATTTTGGGACGCTTTCTTATCGAACCCATTTCCTTTTGTTCATTTTCAACTCAAGTTTTCACGTTTTTATTTCGAAGGTGTAAAGGTGGGGGGAGGGATGACTGTGCTCACACAGTGATTTAGGGTTGTTTAATACGCTTAGCACTTTAGGCTCATCGAACTGCCCATCGACACCAAAAGCCACTTCCGTAAAAACTGAAGTCACACGTCAATTGTTTTAGAACGCACTTGCTGGATGCATGCGCACGTGAGAAGCTCTGGGAGGCCAGGAGAGCTAAACGCTTTACCGGATAGGGGCCGTTCATTATGTATCAACGGGGGTGGGCTAGCAAAAATGAGGGGGGGAGGGAGGCTCACGAAAATTATTATGTGATAAGGGAGGGGGCTAAATTTTTGTTGGAGGTGCTATCAGGAGGGATATGGGGGTCAAAAAATGAAGCTGCGAAAAAGGAAGTACACAGCAAGTTAAAGAATCTTAATGTAATTATTTTTTTGAAGCCCAGCACATCCCACAACGTATTAAAGTAGGCCTACTACTTTTCGTACACTCATTCCATGAAAATGAAAATTGCAATAGGATTTGTTTTTTGGAGGGCCCAAAAAATTGTCTCAACACCAAAGGGGGGGGGGGGTCATGATTGTTTTTAATATTGATGACGACAATTCACCAGCCCACCCCCGTTGATAAATAATGAACGGCCCCTTAGCTAAACCTAAAAGTACCCAGTTGTGGACTAAACCTTCTCCCAGAAGTCAGCAGCAGTACGCCCTGCCGGGCACTCTGATACCTCGTGCGCACACTGTGATACCTCGTCGATTGCAGCCTGTGAAAGGCATCTCCGTTCGGCTGGAAACGCGTCAAACCGTCAAAGTACGCCCTGCCGCCAGGTGGTGTGGAAGGCTGTTCCACGCCGGAATCAACCTTTTAATTTCACTCGAGTTTTCCAGGTTTTCCAGAGTAGTTGAGGGCAATTTCCAGGAATCCAGGCTATTTACTGTAATTTTAGGAAGGGCTTTTTCATACATTTAAACAGTTTTACTTGTTTATAGGAGTAACAGAGTGCAAAAGAATAGCCCGATTTAATGAACTTTCAGGGAATTCAAATGGTAAAATGCCGCTCCTGGAGGCAGACATTTTCCACAAGTTCTTACAAACACAACTTGTAAACATGTTCTGTTTCTATGAACTTGTGGAATATCTCTGCCTCCAGAAGCGGCGTTTTATCATTTAAATTTCCTTCACTTCCACCAAAAATCTGATTTGAATTTTCCAGGGTTCGGTAGAAAATTTAAGGACAACATTTTTTTCCGCATTGGCGCACATTATGCGTTTAATGCACTTACGTCTAAACCTAAAAGTGTGGCTTTGTTTTTTTTTCCCCCATGAGTTTTCCAGGTTTTTTGTGAAAAATCTGAAAAATTCCCTGAGTTTTCTCTGAATTTCAAATTTGGTTTAAAGTCCCTCATTGTCCAGGTTGGTCGGAACCCTGTATTAGTAAAAAAAAAAAAAAAAAAAAAAAGCTGGCGAATCGTGAGCTCAAGTATGATGTTAAATTGTTTTTGGTTGACCTCTGATGGTAACATACTCGCTCGAGCAGTTCACATTTATAATTATGCAATTTGTAGACTCCAAGGCGATTTCCACGTTTGCGACTATCCTCAAGCGAGATAGCATGCCAACTTGCCAAGTATTTTAAATCGCTCATTAGGTAACATTCAAGTCTTTGTCCTTTGGTTTCCACCCTTCATTTTCAGTAATTTAAAAGGCAGGGCATCGTGGGCGTATGCATGACCTTTACGTCACGTCTGACTCGCGAACTTATCTTCCCCACTCTATTAACAACGAAAAATAGTCGCCCGCTGTATACCGTACGGTGGACGGAAAAAAATGTCCAAGGAAAGAAAGGCCCGGGGGGTGGGGGATTTGAGGAATAAAGCTCGAGAAAAAAATACTTGAAAAAAAAATACATAGGCATTTCTGTCTTCACGGAATTTGTGATTAGCTGCGATTTTATATATAAGTGTAGCGGCAGGGACGTCGCATAGCTAATTGCTGGGGTTAGGGCGCGTTTATGCAACGACTCGCCTTTGCATTCTCGCAGCTAGAACTCAATCGCGATGGCAAAGGTGACATTGCCATGGTAACATCGCTAAATGGATTAGCTAAATCCGACATCGTTTGAGTAAATACTTGCAGTCTTATAATCCGTGCTAATAATATAAAGAATTCCTCATGACGAAACAATTTTCCCAAACGCTTCTGAACTCACGTTATTTGCTGTTTTCGTTGCGAGGCGGCAGACATAAAACCGCCGCCATGTTGGAATTTGAGGTGATTTCTAGCTTCTAGCTGCGAGAATGCAAAAGCGAGTGGTTGCGTAAACGTGCCCTTATCTGTGGTATTTTTTCCCCTGACCTTTTTTTTTTCCCAGCCTTTTTTTTCCTTACGGAACCTTTTTCCCTGTTTTTTCCTTACGGAACCTTTTTCCCTTTTTTTTCCTCACGGAAGTTTTTTTCCTGGATTTTCCTTTTTTTTTTTGCACAATTCCCTTTCCCTAATTAAATTACGTCAGAGAGAGTTGGAATCCAGACATCGCTGTCGTTTACCACATACCACAAAAATTATAAATTGATTTATTACCCATTGTTAATTTGTGATTACGCGAAGTTTAAATCCTATACTCCCTTCAATGAAGCGATAAATTAAGCTCCTATTTTCAGCACAATACATCGGTTTTTTTTTTATTGCATAATAAGAAAGCATAAACAGCTACTGTGACGTCATGTTGTTGCAGTTCGGCGCACATTTCCAGGGTTATGCGCTCTTATTTTACCAGGAGAATGAAGTCGATATTTTTGATGATTTAGTTCTGCTCACGTCGAGAGAATAAAAGGAGTCCTACAATTCTGAAATGTTGTACGAAATTTGCGTATAGCAGACTATTATTTGCAGATTTTCGGAGATTTGCGAAGATTTACGTTAGTTTGTGCGAATTTACGTTGATTAACACAGATTTTTGGATTTTTACAGACTTGAGTTGGTTTGCGCAAAATTGCAGATTTCTATGGTATACATAATTTCTAAGTTACAGATTTTCGGAATTTTTTCAACTTAACTAAGGAAAAGTATACTGGCAATTATGTAACACGTTTCATTCGTGTCATTTTCTGTTTGCTTAATCAGTCCTGTAATAATTCTCCATATTTTTTTCTCATTATGCTTTTTATTTAGGGGGTGGGAAGGTTTGTTGAAAAGTAACTGTAGTAGCGGTTTAGTTATATTAAAGACAAAGCCCAGATTGGCATTATAATCTGAGCCAATAACCAGAATCACGTTTTTCTGGCCAGTTTACCCGGTGGCCCGAAATATTCCAGACCCGGTTTGCCTGGGTAACCCAGTATAACCCGAAATTGACCCAATGAGTTGACAGTGAATAATTAACCACTATTTTATGGAAAAAAAAGTGACACTACAATACGACTTATAGTCGTAGTAAAACTACACACGAGTGTATGCTCCTGAGTTGTAGTGTAACCCAAGAGTGCAGTGGTTATGATTTCATGACTGGTCAATTAAGGGAAGGGAATTTTTTTATGCTTTGTAGTTGTAATGAAAATTTTTAAAAAGTTTCCTATAATTCCACCATCATCATTCATGGGTAAGTCCCCAAATGTCACAACACTGGAGTGCTCTGCTTAAAAGTGCCTTCCTCCCTGTTGGCTTTCTTGTATACCGCCTACGCCGAAAAAAAAATTGTACTGACTACTGAAGCTGCAGCCGAAAAATTTTTCACCGCAAACATATCCAGTTACAAACGCTGTCTCCTTTTATGCTCACGCACGTATCTCGCGGAGTTGGGCTACCCTTAAATTACGTCATCAGAAAATGACGAATCCATGTTTACATCAGGGTGGCTGAGCGATGGTAGTAAGTGGCACGGTGGATTGGAAGGTGAATCTGGTTTTGCGGGTCACCGGACCACTCCGGATCACCAGGTCACAGCTCTTTGACCCAGTGACACACCACAAAAGAGTAATCCAAGTGATCCAAATGGCCCACTGACCCGATATCCATACCAACTGTACCATAACATAATGATTGTAGGTATTTATGTAGGTATTGTAGATATGATGCACTAGTTTATTACAATTACCTAATTGTAACCCAATAAGTGTAGAACGAAAATAACTCAAAGCCTGAGGTTAAATTAAACGCTGATTGTTGCACCAAAGTGTGCAATCATGTTACAATTAATGCAACTCCCTTCTTGGTGAAACACCCAACTTAAGCTTTTAAAAAAAAATCTACCATAATACATAAAAAACTACCATAATACACTTCAGTGTGTTTCCGGTTCCACAGGAACTTACGCAGCGGAAAATGCCTTGAAGGTCCCCCCCCCCCCCCTACGACCCACGTGCAGTACATGAGATCACACCATGCACTGCTCGATGGCTGTTTGGTAAAAAGCCAAATAAATACCTACAAATACTTTGGAATAAATATAATAAGTAGCAGTTTGGCACAATTGAAACGTCAACCCGCTACACCGTCCCTCCCTCAAAATAAATTACTGCCAAATTCTCCAACGAAAGTTACAACCCCCTTCCCTAACATATCCACCAACATCCCACCAGATTTTCTTTACAGTACATATTGTAAAAGGCAACACTAAAGTAGCTGTCTGTTCGGTAAAATTACACGGTTTTATCAGTAAATTTGAGAAAAAACGACAAACTGACACCAACAGACGATACCACAAGAATGGGCCCACATGCTTTAATGCTCCGACAAGTGTTAACATTTCAGTCTTCATAACCCAGCTGCTAAGCAGTATACTGCTTAACCGAACTATTCAGTGCTGACCATGATGATCCTGCTTGATGCCATCATGATGTACAGGAAGTTCCTGTCACAAGTTCTTTAAATCCTCAAATGTTGAAGCACGATCATACAAAATACTGAAAACGTTGTCATCCAAATTTGGCAATTTGGGAATCTCTTCCTGAAGCACAGGGAGATCAGGAACCTGACATCCTAAACCAAATCGTCATTCACAGCTGCCACATTCTTGACTAGTGAAGGTGTCTTTACAACCTCCATGGGTTCCTCATGCACTGCCACTTTATGTTCCACAACTCCCTCGTTACAACTTAAGATTTCCTGAGTGCTCCCCGATGCAGCATTGGGCAAGCACAAGCCCGACATGTCCACAATATTCTCATCGTCCTTGGTGCCACATACCACTTCGATAACTGATGGTCCTGAAACCTCAATCCAATTGTCCACGCACTTGTGAACGTGAGACTCCATTTTTGCAGGCACGCTGGAAGCAAACGATGCAGTTTATTGTTGCATGTTCTGCTGGGGCTCAAGGCGCAACACATACTGTGAAAATTCCCTGGCTTCAGAAATGCCTGGCTCCATTTCTGCAGGCACGCTGGAAGCGAACGATGCAGTCTGTTGTTACGTGTTCTGCTGGGGCTCCAGGCACAACACATACCAAGAAAATTTAACCTGCAGTTATGTTCTGGTTTTGGTGCCAATTCCATCTAAAACGCTCCTCCAAACCTAGCCTGGCCAAACAGTCAAAGGTACTGTTCCCTCTTTTTCAGAGATCACCTTAAGTCCACAAACGCAAAAAAAAAAATCACATAATCGCACCCATCCACCATCCCGAACATGATACCAAAGGCATCCACTAAGCATTTTAGAATACTGCACGACTGGGGAAACCCATCTGCAATTACAGTGGGCCAGGCGTGTCAGACCTGACCTTCGCAGGCATCTTATTTCAGCAATGCATGTCTGAACCCAGTCTTCTGCTGGTGCACTGTTAACCACACACTGTTTTCGCAATACAAGGAAGGTCGTTGCAACACTAAACATTTTCGGGGCAACACCAAAAGTGGAGTGGGCAGTCAAGCAAGTTGAGGTCTCGGTGCAGGCGGTGCAAATTCCTCCCAAAGCCTTTGCATGCAAACTGGGTGTAAGGCTGTGCCGGAACATTAATGGCCCTGGTAGGGAACTGAACTGATAGATGTACCATTATGGACAGAGAATAGGAGCTGAGCGTGGGTGGTATAGACAAGTGGACTGTCATCAACATCCTACCACCATGCACGGACAAAAGTTCCCTTTGTAGGGGTGGACCTTGTCTTAAGAGGACATTTTAGCAAGCGGCCCACGATCCCACAAATCATAACCCATATTAGTTTACAGTTCCAAATAAATAAAACTAAAGTGGGAAATCATCCGACAGCAATGTACTGCCGATCCAAAGTCCAACTGAAGTGAGGTCAGAAGTGAAAATAGTTTACCAGTTTTAAGGGCCCCGGGTAAGGGGCAGACACTTGCAGACAACCCAAAACTCTTGCAATTTACTTTCGTCAAAAAGCTGCACTCAGTGACTGTCCCTTTAGAAGGTAGCAGTATAGCCGTGAGTGCAGAAATAAATTAGGGAACTCCCCTTATTCACCGAAAAGGCATTTTCCACGATATTATCACAAGTGGTTTCATCCCTATTACACCGAGTGAAAACAACTAAGGCAAGATCACAGAGCATCCCAGTTAATTGTCGTATAGCTAAGGAGCACCATCCTCAATCCTCGTTTCCACATACACAGAAAATGAATGGTGCTCAACAGTTTTCAGAAACTTAGCCAAACTCTGACACAATTCAATAAAAAAACCACTGCAAGCCAAGTCCAGCTGACTAATCAATCCATCTGTAGTAATCGCGTATTAAACGTGAAAACATGAGGCGAAATTTGACTAACAAAAACACATGTATTTGTTGTCGAGTGTCGTATATTCATGTAGATGACACAGGCCATAGAAGAATTGCATTTTGTGGTTTTATGACACGAAATTATTCTGACACAGTACAATGATCTGACGTTACATGGCCATCTGAGTGATAGGACGATCCTGTCCTGTAAATTTAACAATCGGGAATTCTTTTAACCCTACCTGACGTTCCAAATACAGGTGTTCATCGGAATTCAAAGTAAGGATTAAATGATCATTCGGAATATTATTGTCCGTAGATGATGTGTCAATATCGTATTCCATCACGATAACCACTGGTGGCGATACACTGTCCACAGTGTTGCTGAAGATTCTGCTTATTTAGCCATTATGTCATCAGCCTGTTTTACTCGACAAAGCTTCAAATTATCTTTTAGAGGCAGGGGATCAAAACGTTTACACATCCCCCGATGAGCTGTTGCAGCATCCGTGCCCTCTGAAATTATTGGTACTACGTTCCCATGCACATTTTCCACTGAATTTCCAATACTGAATTCAGAAGTAGTAAACTGTGGCAAATGGGCATCCTGTGTAAAAGACTGGACGTTGGTATATTTCTTAGCATTAGATCAAACATTGGTGCCCCCTCTGTCAAATATTGTAGTCAATAGGTCTTGGTGCTTTTTCCTCGTCTGATGTATATGAGGAAGCCGATTTTGTCAGGAAAGGCCCTCTTTGTTAGCCTCTCAACTTCTACTGATTGCTCAGAAGCCACTGCAACTGATTTGTCACCATTTGACAGTTTGAATCTTTTAAATTTGCTCACATTAATTGAGTCTAAGATGCATCCACTCTTGCAATGATGGAGACACTAAGAATTCTGAGAGTTATAATGCTGATCAACAAGCGAACTGTCATAACATGGTTGAAGACTCTTTGCCATGCCTTTAGTCACCGAACTGAGAACTTGCCTTTGATATAAAACCAAAGCTTCCACCTAAGAGACTGGAAGCTTCTTGTCAGACCACTTCTTGTCATAGCATAGCAGTCTTATGACCAAGACTAGAAAATTAGATCACATACTCAGCTGGTTTATACATTTGTTGAAACACGACTGAAATTTGCTCCTGCAATTTAGCCCCATCTTCTATCTTATAATTGAAGAGGTGTCTTTACTTCTCACATTTCATTAATTACAGTCGCCCATGCGCACATAGGATTGTGGCCCATAATTAGTTGTGCAGGAAAAAAGCATAATGTTTCAGAAGATGGCGAGCAAAGCGAGCATTCAAATTTGTCCAACTTAGTATGCCAGTCTCTGTTTTGATGAGCATACAACGTAATAGCTGTTTAATAATTATCTACTGGTGCATTCGACCAAATCTGCCTTTGGTTCCAAGGGCTAGTATAGTCTGGCTTGACTTTTATGTGAAGGACACATTTGGCACTAGAGATTTTCCCCTGAAGGCGCTTCTTCAATCTGTGAGCACTGTTTGAGGAGCACCCACCTGTCAAACTCCTTTTTTAAACAGTCTGCTACAGGTCTGGCCTTTGTCAATCGAAGACCGAAAATCTTCAGGTAGTCTGGGAGTTCATCCAAAAACATGCTGATCCAACAGTGGCTGCTAGAAGTTACCGGTAAAGGCCCAATGAGATCCGTGAAAATCATTTCCCATGGAGTAGAAGGTGGTGCCATGTATTGTAAAAGGGCAGCTGGTATTGTGTTTGGGGACAAACAATTGATTAAGAATTGAAGCCAACCTAGTTTTACTCCTATCTGTTGTTATGGTGAAAGGCCTTGACAATTCCGATAATAACAACATACAGTCCAGGAATGCACCTTTTAAGTTTTCGGACGGCCTCTTGGCATTATTCCTCCTATTTCCATTTGGTGTTTTTCCGAATTAAATCAAACATCATAGTCTGTCGGAAGAAGCTAAACAGTCCCAGCTGTCGTCTAAGGGATTTAATGCCGTTAGGGTCTGGAAATTACTATATAAACTTCACAGCTTCAGGATCGGGTGTGAGATGAGAAGGCGGGATTACATGTCGAAGATTTTTATCTTGTTTAGTAGCGCATAATTGCATGATTTTGATGTTGACTGTCTGGCTGGTGTTTTTTAAGAGCCGAGCACTGTTTCAAGATCTCAGAGGTGATCAGAAAGTGAGTCTGAAAATACAAAATGTCGTCAATTTGTCCCAAATTTGTCATAATTTGTCGCAAATGGCGTAAGTTTTCCTGTCCATTGAGCCATCTGCCATTTCGAATATCCGATGTAACCCCAGTACGAAAGAAAATATCTCTCCTGAGGACAATTGGATCGGCTGCCCCTGGTAACACTGAGAAAGGTATAAGGATACTCTGGCCATTGCCCCATGTGACCATAGTATGCAAGTAGGACGTCCCTGCCACAAGTTATTTTTGCGTTATTATGAATCACGTAGCCTTTGGCAGCCATTTCATTGGCCACATCCACCAAAATTACGGAACTCCATTACTCCAGAATAGAGTAATGCCAGGAGGATCTTGTGGGCTGTAAGGGATGCACAACCCTTCCCCCTCACTTTTGATCAAGCCTTAGAGCTTGCACTCTCCAATATCTATTCTGTCTCTTTACTGTGTCCCCGCATTTCTTTGTCCACAACGAGGCGCCCTCTACATTTTTGGCATAAATATGGGCAAGTATTACGGAACAATTACCCTCACTACAAATTTAACTCCCAACACAATCGACAATAGTATACAATCAATAGCACTGTACATTTGCTTGTACAGCTGACATGTAGAATAATCTAATGCACACTCACTTTCAGCATCACTTAAAGGGCTATTACATCGATTTTGGCATGCATGTTTTACTTTGGATCACTTACACAATAAATAAACACAAGAATTGCGGTAGGAATATTTTACGTACGTCCGATACAACAATTTAATTACTGCATCACTAAAACAC
>JAHWFP010053915.1:5455-18274 GCA_023313725.1 Lithobius niger | reverse complement strand
CCTGAACCACTTGACCAATTAGAAAAGGCCTTATGGAAAGGGCACATCTACGGAGCAATACCTGTAAAATGAGCTAAGAACCAGCTTTACAGAACAAATAGTTTGACCTGTAGAGAGGACAGACGAAAGGTACATCCCCAGAACAAGACCAAGACCAAGACCAAGAACAAGAAGTTGTCTATTTGGCCCCTCTCTGTATCTCGGGTTTGGCTGGACTGAATTTCACAATTTTTGGACTGTAGACAGGCCTTGACTAGTCAAGGCTAGATTCCAAATTTGGTTTACAGATGTTTAATTTTGACGAAGTTATAAGCTCTCAAAGTTGAAAGTTTAACACAGAGATCCTAGGTCGACCCTTACTATAACACTGGCTATCGCCAGTGTTAATAAACAATAAACGGTGCCTTAGTTGTAGTACATGAACAATATTCTTCACGCTATGACGTAATAAGCACGGTCCTTAATCATGAAGTTGCTGTGTTATCTTCAGTTGTATGCAGTCAGAGTCCTTGCAGTAACTCAACCATGGTTTTTCGATCAGCGTCCTTTGGAAAAACGCTGATCGAAAAACCCATGACTCAACGCAGTGCCAACACTGAAAGTTTCTTTACCTCTCAAGGAAGCGTCTTGGCCCTCCCTTCTTATTTAAATTTAATTCGTTCTTCATTTTTGGTTTTCACCAGTGCAATGGTTGTATTATGTCGTTATTCGACTTTCGTCCCAACCACTGTAAAAGCGATGCAGTATAAATCCCGTATCCGCACGGCGCAACAATCCTCAACAATGGTTACACACTTATATTGCACATTTTAAAATTCTTTCAAATATCACCATCTATATAAATATATCACCATCTTCATAATGCTACTTTGGATTGCTAATTTGGATTTCCCCTCAGGGGCTCGTTGAGTCTAAAGTCCCTTGCACCCCACCAAAAGCCTTACAGCATCGGAATTGCGCACCTGACTCATAGGTCTTTGTTTTGTCCGGGGCCATTCCATGAATTTGATTTTCGGACTCTTGACTTTCAGGCACCATGAAATGTGAACCAAATCGGAGAAAAATTTGCTAAAGTTATGTTGTCCCAAACAGACAAACACGCTTACCAACAGACAGACACACAACATCCAAATTCAGTCGTGTCGGCTATTAACGCATTGCTTGGCTGGATGGTTCAGGTCCATCACTTTTTTTCGTTGCCAATCTAAGCATTTTTCACAGTTTTGTTTTTTAGTGTTCTGTAACGCCGAAACGACTCGGAAGTCTATAGCCACGAATTTGTCCTTCCGTCCGTCGCCTGTTTCTACTCCGGAGCAGAACCAGATGGAGACAAACGGTTTTCGCCATTAGCTTCAGCGTCCAAAAACTAGTTAAAATGAAGATAAAAAAAACCGGAGGTAAGAAGCGGAAGTGGCCCGAAAGTGGCGGAGGTGGCGCAAGTGTACAGAAGACGGGTGGTGACTATAGGTAGTCGCTATACCCATGCTTCTTTTCTTCTTCAGTTTAGTGCTAGGGGAATACGAGTTTAGTGGAAGAGTTTCGAGTTTGAGTTCATTGTGTAACTTTTAACTACAGGCCATACTCCACATTTTTAAAGCATTCATTCCATAGAATTTAAGTAAAGATAAGTTTTAGTGAAATTTATCGAAGAAAAAGGACTATTCTGTTAATAACTCGACTAAACTCGGAACTCGAAAAACTCTAATAACTTGAAGTTTTCAGTTCGAGTCGAGTTCGCACATCAAAGTCAAACTCTCATCTAAAATTTCGAGTTCCGCACACCTGGTAACTTATCCCATCGTAAAACGACTTAAAAGACGGGCTGGACCAAAATTTGAGACAAGAAGGACGTCTTCTTCCGATCACAAATGGACTCTCATTGCGGACGTCCATCAAACGTCTTTTGGACGTCTCAAATTGGACCTGACATCCATTGGATGTTTCGGACCGCTAATTGACATCGAGTGCTATATCAGAATCGGAGGACACCCTCCCAACTGTGGATCCGATATTATACTTTCCCATTCGTTCTTAGGTTGGCACTATTTCTAAAGTGTCAAAAGGCTGCATTTTACGATATATTTAACGTGGAGCGCGAAGGCAAGCTTATTGCAGGTCTGGGTGTATTATTTTTGTTTGAGGTAAACCCTTTTGCTTAACAGAGTGTGATTTCGAAACCAGACGCTTAACTGAGGAACTATCGCACCGGGAGGAGCATAGGAGCATCACTGACTCAGAATTTTGTTAAATCTTATTCAGGTATAAACAAGCGGAGGCAGCGACTACGTAATCGCTACTGGTCTTCGCAGTGCCGCAATTAGGGGTGGTGCAATGGGTTCTCAATGGGTTCTGCAATGGGTTCCCAAAATTCTCGAGTAGGGCTCCCAAAAGGTACAACATGCACTACTGTTAGGTCGAGGTGGCAGTCACTATGCACGCTAAAGTGTTTACTTGTTACCGAGTAGGCCCCAACATTATATGTCCTTACATCCCTCCTTGGAAAAAGCTAGCTGCAGGACTGGGTCTTCGTACACTTCCACGATTTCTGCCACTTTCAGGCCACTTCTGCTTCATCTACCGGTTTTTTTTTTTTATTCATTCTAACTTATTTTTGGACGCTGAATCTAATTGTGAAAACAGTTTCTCTCTATCTGGTACCATTCCATAGATGATTTGGCTCATTTGTGGGGCCACTTCCGGTCACTTGTCGGCCACTTCCGCTTCATATTTTCAGTATTTTTTTTTTTTTTTTTTTTACTAATTTCAACTAATTTTTGGACGCCGACTAAAAACCGTTTAACTCTATCTGGTACCTTTCCATAGATGATTGGGCTCACTTGTCGGCCATTTCCGGTCACTTGCTGGGCTACTTCCGCTTCATAATTCCGGCTTTTAAAAAATTCCATTTAACTAATTTTTGGACGCTGAATCTAATGGTGAAAATCGTTTGTCTCCATCTAGTACCGTTCCATAGATGAATGAGCTCACTTGTCGGCCACTACCGGTCACATGTTGGCCACTTCCGCTTCAAACTTCCGGCTTTTTTTATTCTTGTTAACTAATTTTTGGACGTTGAAGCTTATGGTGAAAACCCTTTGTCTCTATCTGGTTCCGTTTCATAGACGATTGGGCTCACTTGTCGGCCACTTCCGGTCACTTGTGGGCCACTTCCGTTTCATACTGCCGGCCTTTTTTTATTCATTTAAACTAATTTTTGGAAGCTGACCGTAATGGTGAAAACAGTTTATCTCTATCTGGTACCGTTCCATAGATGCTTGGGTTCACTCATCGGCCACTTCTGGTCACTTATGAGCCACTTCCGATTCATATAACCGTTTTTTTTCTAATCCCTTTGAACTGATTCTTGGACGCTGATCTAATGGTGAAAACCGTTTGTTTCTCTCTGGTGCCAGTCCTGTAGTCGTTGCTGTAGTCTTCCCTGCTTTCGCTATACACAAAACTAAAATAAAACTTTTTATATTAATGCAACGGGTGGCTTAGTAGGCTTCACCGTGCGACGCGCTTTTATAGCACCACATTTAGTGGGTCGATAACTGAGGTATTACCGTTATCGAAACACATGACCTTGGAACTTGGAATGTACCGTAATCAATGCGAGGCATGACCCGAACCACTAAAATCCGCAATTATTGCTTCGGATGGATCAGAAAGGTCTGCAATGACGTAAGGCAGCTAAAAGTTAATATAGTGGTTCTCGGGAGCGCATGCGTGGGATTTTTCTTAGCGCATGAAACGTTTTTTATGATGACATTGTCTAAAAATTCCGAATCACGCACGCATCAGCTCTTTCACCAAGCATTTTCTGGAGCCGATGACCACGTCAGCTCTTTGCTTCATTCACATGATCGCCTAGAAACGAATTTTAGGGTCGTTCAGAGGTGTGTCACAACTAAAAAAAAACTGCAGGTAAAGAATGACTTTCATCAAATGTATAACTTTTGCACGCAGAACCTGGCATTACAGCATAGATACTGTATTCCACAACAAAATGTAAGCTACTGATTTCGTTTTGTTTGGAAAAAAAAAAAGCCATCGCCTGCACTGAAAGTTCACGAATAAATTATATATAAAAAAAAACACCGCTCGCGTCAATTTTTTGGTATTTATGGAGTTTAAGCGAATCACGATAAATCGATCAATTTTCATCCTCTTCTCACTTCACGTTACAAAAATGGTGGGGAAATGTTTTTTGGGTTATGTAAACACGTTTTTTAGCTCTCCTAACACGTTTTTTAACCACGTAACACGGTGGGCCCAGCCGTGTAAAGCGGCGGCCATGTTCCGGGATTCAGAGTAGCACGAAAAGTTGGCATCGTGAAAATGGAAAGTAATGTTCCAAACTATGCCGTCTGCGTTTTTTGTTATTTTTTTCTTAGGTTAGGTTGGTTAGGTAGGTTAGGTTTGTTAGGTTAGGTTTGTTAGGTTAGGTTAGGTAATTTCCGTCTCCTTTCATTGCGATGGAAATCAGGTTTTCTCGTTACTCTGTCTCCTGCGATATGGCCGGCGCTTCAACACGATCGTAACTATCGTTTTACGTGTTTTCAATGTTTTTTTTTTAACACGTTAAAACACGTTTCCCCCCGGTTTTTTAATGTGATTTGACAAGAGGATGATAATATGCGTCGATTAGTAAAAAAATTGAGTGATTTGGAGTTGTTCGCCTAAACTCCATAATTACCAATTTTTTTAAGTACCACTCCCGAGAACCACTTAATTAATTTTAGCGTCCAATGGGTTCAAAAGTTGTCATGGATGCAGACAGAACGACAGACGACAAAATACGATGAGAAGCTCATTTGTTCTGCTTCGCACCGCGAGTCATTCAGCCGAGGATGGTAAACACTCTTGTTCTTTCATGAACTTTTCCCTTAAAGTTTGCGTCATTGCATTCGAAATTGCGTTCATTTCTTTCAGAATCATTCTTGCAATAATAAGGAAAATTACCATTATTTCGTCCGTATTTAGTTAGGTAATAATAGTAAAATTGCAGACCTAATAGATATGAGATGCAGGAAAATTCGTGTGTTTGCTAATAACAGTTCGAACCGCCAATTCACCCTCGTAATTCGAACACAAAAGTGCGACACCATTCCCTACTGCGTACTGGTAGAAGCTGTGATGATTCAGATATGGTTGCAGAAAGAAAATTGTACTTTTTCAGTTTAGTTTCAAGCAATCATTGCACATTTGTGAAAAAGCAAACTGTGTTAATGTTTTGCTGAATAATTTTGTAAATTTGCTTTGATGCCAAACGTCATAAACAAAATACAAATTTTGTAACAGTATTGCTATTTTTTTAAGACAAAAATAATATGTAGTCTTAAAGAAATTTGTAAGCAAATTTACTGTGCGAACAGTCTTTTTTTTATTTAATCGGAATTGAAGGCATCCTTTTGTATCTGAAGGTTTTTCGCAATTTTTAGACATTTTTTATTCAAATCAGTGATTCATTTTTGAGTGGTTTAAATCAACAACCCGGTTTGCAAAATTACAGTTTTGTTGAGTGGAAGGCTGAGGGTTAAATTATTTTATTTCTAATTATTAACGCAAGCTGTCATAACGTTGCTAAAAATCAGGGCCCCACTGTAAAAAAACAAAAAACAAAAACAAGTTTAATTTTTTTAAATTATTTTCTCGGAACATACTTCGATTATTTTCTCTGAACGACTACATGCTGGTCGTTTAGATTAACTACCTCAATTTTGCACCATATTAGACAATTAACAAGATGAAACCGACTAAACGGTATACGACGTAAACAAACTGGTTCAAACAAATTTCAAATCGAAACCTAGCCTTGACCACAATGCATTTCAGTTTATCTATATAATAAAAGCGATAAAAATAGAACTAGAAGAGGAGGCGAAGAGGAGGAAGTCACGTGATAAATATTGTTGTCGATGCCCTGTAACAATTTCTTTTTGCAAGGCAGCAATGAAATTAGTGCATCGTGCATCTCACAAGGCCGGTTTTTAATGCAGCCTGTTTGCTTCATTAACCATATAGAGCAGTGACATCTCCCGCTATATTTGCACCAGCATGGGTTTTGGAGGGCATAACTACAAGGTGCACTACATAAAAATGGAGGGAAAAACAACGGAAGACCGGACTTCTAAGGCTTAAAATAACGTTGTTTTCTCCAACCACAAAAATCGCGCGTTTTAGGTCTAAGAAATCACTCTTCACAGCATCGGTTTCAGTATGACGCCCTTTTGTTTCTCTCCGCAGTGCCCCTTGCAGCTAACCCATTAAGGCTCCAGCATAGAGTTATATCCAATAATACTACGTCGTGTCACTACACTATACTGTTGTGTTTTGCTATATTAAAGATACACTCCGCCTGCCTTATAACAGCCACGCGCCGATCGCCACAAGCGCATGTTACCACCGCATCGTTTCGCAAGACTCTGCGTAGTAATTCAAGGCCAACTAAGATATTGGCTACACTCCTCACAGCGAAAAAACGCAGCTAATATCTCAGTTGGCATTGGGCGTAGTAGACGAAACAGCATAAATGCAAAAATTAGGTCTGCATAAACCGGAATTATTTTCGTATTTTAACACTTTATAATTTTTTAGGCTATTATCTTATAATTTTTCTTCGGCGATCTATTGGCAGAAAATAATTTTAATTTTTACCGCTTAGTCCTTTAGATTTTTTATCTCGTGGTAAAAATTAGTACGTGCCAACACACAGATGAAACGTCGAGGTTATTGTAAGAGCGCAAAGGATGATTTAATCGCAGGATGCTAATAAATGTAGTTCCCAATATTCAACAGAAAATCTCCTAGACGTCACGTTTTAAAACGAATTTTTAGCAAGGGATTAACTAACGGCCCCAAAGTGAATAGAACTTTGGGGCCATACTTGATGTGGAGGATCAAGAAAAATGGAGCTAGGAGGAATGTACCTTTAATATCACTATCCCTCCACCCTTCCCCGCGTCCTCTCCCCGCCTCGCCTCTAATTACAGTGAGAAGTTGCTCCTGACTGAAACCCCTCGAGGCGCAGAGACATGCAGACGTTTATCAGTCATTCCGGAAAAAGTCGTGATTTTACTGGTTTCGCAAAAGTAACCTTCAATTCTCCCACGAAAAAGACAAATTGGGCATATTAAACGCGGGTCGGACGAAAGTGATTCATGAGCCTCATCCAGCCTCGTTCGATCCAATATTGTCGGGCCCCTAAATGGCGCTATTCAATTTGCAGCGTGATCCTCAAGTAGCCCTCAATTTTGCTCAATTTTTCGTCTTTTTCCACCTTTTTTTTCTATTTTAGTCTTCTGTACAGCTGAAACGGCTTTGTCCACCAGTCGCCTGTTTCACTGGTAGTCAAATGGACTTTAAAAAACACGGCAAAATAAAACACCATTCCGATGTAACTCAATGAAATAGTAACATTTGATCGTCGCAGTTAACGACTACAGGAAGATACGCAACTGTAAAAAACCAAACAAAAGGATTTCGTTAACGACGCACATAGTTTCGACACAAATTAATTTAAAGAAAGCGGAAAGCTGCTTACTTAAAAAAGAATTTCTGCAAAACAATGCAAGATCAACCCATGGATGACCCTGCTATTTTAAACTCAGTCCGGACTAAATATAAACTACAAAACTACGAAAAAATATCCGGAAAATCAAAGCCACCGCGATGAATTTGTAAAGTACACAAACATTCTCGCTTTGTTTGCTGACGATACGGCTCTACAACAACAAAGTAAACAATGCTACTGCTAGTGTTGAAGACGACTTAAATGTTGATCAGCGATTGGCTTACTGAAAATGTTTTAACATGAACGTCTCTAAAAGTTATTTTTTATAGTTCTCACTTACAAAAACGAACCTGACAATACCAGTCTGACATTGCATAAATGTAATCGAGTCTGCCAAGATGTGACTGCCCACAGATCAGTAAAATAAACGAAGTTAAGTGCCTTGGGGTTACTTTATACAAAACAACCTGAACTGGAAGAGCCACATTAGTGCTACTTCTACTAGGTTGCGTGCACTTCTTTGTAAAATGAATTATATTAGAAAACTTGTTTCAGGGCTCAAAATGATGTATTACGCTTTGGGTGAGTCTTATTCACTACACTCATCTGTTGGGGTGGCACTTACATGAATGTTGTCGATCTCGTCATCAAGCTTTAAAACAAAATAGTTAGAGCGTTGACATTTAAAAAGCAACGGGATCACTCGTTCCCAATTTAACAACAGCTCTAAATCCTGCCCATTCGCCACTTTATGCGTTCAGAACTTCGTTAAATTGTAGAAAAAAAAACGGAGCTCACCCTTCCACTCGCCGTCTCACGAATTATCACACTAGGAATGATCCCTTTACGGTATGCAACCAAACGTTTCTAAAAAAAAAAAAAACTATACAAATGTAAGTTATATCTTGGCAGCAAATTTCACAATAATCTGCCTCTTAATAATAATATAATAATAACGGGTTTTCTCCCATTTAGGGAGGAAGGATCCAGAAGGGTTGCGGGGGCATCCTCTGACACTGGTCCCACTAAAGTGCAATGCGGCATCACAGATAAGATCTTTTCAGATCAACATCAGCAACATCAGAAACATCAAAGAAATTACTAATCAGCACACGTTTCAGAAACATCTGTTTAGGTGGTTGACTAACCTGGACAGAAATAGTTTAGAAAGCATTGTAAGCTGAACGTACCATTACCTTTTTTACACAGTTTGATGTTTTGCTACTTTTTCGTCTTTTTTTTTTTAGGGTTCTGCAATTTATTGCCAAGTATTTGACCTTTACTCGAGTTTTCATTGAGACTGGTTTATATATTTCATTCCTGGTGTATTATATGTTGCTTTTATCTCCCTTTTCATAAATTGGTTGTGTATGTATGTATATATTTATCTCGTTTTATTTTTGGCGCCTAACCTTTGATTTTGCTTGCAAAAGTGCCAGTTCAATTGTTTTCTTTGTCTGCTGCTCTCAAACCAAACGCGAGCATCAGCTCTTGTGGAATGAGTGTTTGCTTTTGTGCTTAATTTTGTAATCTGTGTTGGATGAATAAAAGTACTTATACCGTGTTGCATGAATGAATAAGCCTACTCTTGAACCTAATTCTCCGTTAGTTGCTACTTACGAAATTAAAACGGCAGATAAAAACATTAGGCTTAAAACCTGAAAATGAGGCCTAAAATCACGTTGCCGTAGAAGTTCCGACACCCTGTTGCATAAATGAATAGGTCTACTCTCGAAGCCAATTCTCCGTGATCTGCAACTTAAGAGATTAAAACGTCACGTAAAAATTAGACGTAAAACCTGACAAGTACGCCTAAAATCTAAAACTAGGTTTAAAGGCTAACACATTTTTAACTGGCAGTTGTGATGATTACTACTTTTAGATCATACAATAGATTTTAAATAATAGAGATTATATAATAGAGATTATATAATAGAAGGATTATATAAAAGAGAGTGCGTGATAAGGTATATGTCTCAACATTTTCGTTGAAAAAGTGGTGGATGCGACTAGTTAGTTGCTGCAGCGACTTGTTATGTTTTGTGCAAGACCTGAATTCTGACCTGAATATTTCTTGAAAGTTTGCAACAAAATATTCTATAGCACCGAGTGACCAATAAAATACACCTTAAACTAAAAGAAAAAAAGAACGGAAAAAGATACCCGTTTTGATACCTTTAACATCTTTCTCATATATGTAGGTTATCCCAGCATTGACCATTTTTCCAAACCCAATTTCCCTAACAATGTCATACCGAACTATACGCTGGACTCGTCGTCTTATTGGATTTGCATAACGTCACTGCAAGGTAACTTGTTATTGCTACTCACTTGCTATTCTTGGCAATGAACCAAGATGGCTCTTTTTGTCGTCTTTATTTACAATTTGCATAATCAGGTCGCCTCTTTTGTGATTGCACCACGTGGGGACTATGATGCAATTTATTATGCAAAAAAAAACGCTCATCACATCGGTAGAAAGTAGGTGCACATTTAAAGCTAGTTGGATGCTGGCAAACATGACAGCCTATTTTCTGATGCACGGAACATATATGGCGTCGCAATGCTAATTTGCGACCGCGTAAGCAAAGCTACGACGTAGCCAGGGCCTCCCGATGGGTTTCGGGTCTGGGGCTTATATTTTGCTCCCCCTCTTCCCCCTCCCCCCTTCATTTTTTTTCTGAATCCGCGAACTCGAAAAAGGTGCGTGGCCTTTTTTTTTTGGTGCAAACAACAATTTTGAAAAAAATTATGTAAAATGTAAGGAGGCGAAAATATACCGAACTATATAATCTCCCCCTTTAAATATAGGGGAGGAATTATCCAAGTTAATTTTATCCCCCTCTTTGCACGGCAATTATAAAGGGACGAAAATATACTGAAGTAAATAATCTCCCCTTTAAAAGTAGGGGAGAGTAAGTATCCGAGTAAATTTTATCTGCGTAACACAGCAATTGTACAGGGGTTAAAATATTCTGAAGTAAATAGTCGCATCTTTAAAGTAGGGGAGTTAATACCCTGGCAAATTGTATCTCTCCCCCCCCCCCCCTCCCCGTTTAGAACAGCAATTGTAAGGGGGCGAAAATAAAACTGCACTAAACAGTCTCGACTTTAAAAGTAGGGGGAGGAAATATCCAAGTAAATTTCATCTTATCTTTAAAATTAAGATACTAATCATCAATCCTACAATTAAAACAGGGAAGAGAATTTCATGGATGAAAGACTTTTTACTAGGTGTTTTGTCTTCCTCCGGCGAATATTTCCTAGAATGTTTTCGCCTGGGGTAGAGTAAATATAAGGGGACGAATTTACTGCCCCACCGGAAAGCTCGTCCCATCTTTTCATCTGTTTAGTTCATTCCATACGTGCCTCAGAACCGGCTGGCGATTATTAGAATAGTAGAAATTGTTTCTGAGAACTTGGAACAACTGTAGTTTAAATCAATTTGTAGAATCCGTGTAGGAAGGAAACGAACACAACCGCTATCCTTCCCTTCACACCCAGAAGAAGAGGAAGGTTGACAAAAAATTTGGGGCAAGTCATGCTGCATTCGACGTCACAACAGACTACACGAGTTTCAACCAGTTGTGAAACAGGAAGGCACTAATTAGCATCATCCAAAAATCCGTTTTCTTAAGGGTTGTTAGCGCACAAACTACAGTCAGTAAGTCGAAACAGAATAATATGCAAAACCCACGGTTGTTTCATTGGCCGTGCGTACGAAGCAAACAAGGACAGATATTAGACAAAACGGCTTCCTTAACCGGAACGTCATCTGATCGCCTTCGAACCCGTAATTTTCGTTCTTTATTAATGAAGACATTCTTGACAAATTTTTTCGCACTAGTTCGTCACACGACAGTTATCGAGTCGGTAAAACAGGGAAGTACAAGCATCATCCAGAAACCGCCTTCTTACAATCTATAACATATATACATTATAATTCTGGAGGCCGGCTAAAAGGAAGGTTAAAGGGAAAGCTAAAAGGAAAAACCGGAAGGACAACAATCACTTCTTCCCTCCTCACTCCCGCATTGAAAATGCACTCTCCCACTCTACCTGCATGGAAACAGGATGCAGGCATAAGTGGTCGATCAACTCAATAAAGGTTCAATCAGACAAGTCGTCGGGCCGAACAATCACTTCTCCCCTCCTCGCGCCCGCATTGTAAATGCGCTCTCCCATTCTACCTGCATGCAAAGAGGAGGCAGGCATGAGTGGTCGATCAAGTCGTCGGGAAGAGTGCGGGAAAAATGTCCCGTGAAAATGTCCCGGGAAATGTGTCCGTAAACTTAATTCACGTAATTCTAGTACGTAATAATTACCGTAAGGTACGGCAGCAGGGCTCAAATCGTCGTCAGCCAGTTTCGCGAAGTTTTACAGGTGTAGTGTCTGGAACTACATTCTACCAGAAACCCGCAGATGTTGTCACTATTGCCTAATGTATGCACATACGAGTGTCCTGCATTCACCCCTTTACTGTTACCAAGAATTACTTGCTGTAACCAATAGCCTGTCCGTATTTAATACTTACGTATGCATTCCGAGAGGCTCATACCATGCTCATACCTATAACTCACGTATATAAAGAATGGCAGCGCCATTAGCTGACGTTGTTCAGTAGTTATCCAAACCTGTGGTTTGCCCTTACTTGAAGGTTAGACACGAACCCAGTCATTACACATGAGAAACACGACACCGTGCACTGTCAACAATTTCGGCGCACGATATCTATCATTACCGGCGTGCAACGGTGCTCGGGTACGCGGAAAGTAACATTGTCAGTCAGCGAAACGTTGATTTGTAGTTGGGTGCATGGCTTCGGGCCCTATTTACCCTCAATAAACCTGTTGATTCGTTGCCGAGAACCAAAATGAAACAATTCGGGTTTCCGCTTAAATCTTACAGTTTAAAAGAAAATGACGCTAACGCTCTAATTTTGAGGCCTCAGGACCTAAACATTGGGCGGTTCACATGATTAAATGACTACGAGGCTTCTGGGCCCCATTTGCTTGTTGCAAAACAGAAAGCAGCCTCAAAGACCTTGAAATAGTAGTAGTATAGTCCTACTTTCTGCAACGGCGAAAAATAACTAGCAAACAAATTTTAGCACAGGGCGCCTTCGGCCAGCTGCGATGGAAAGTTGTAGTGAGAATAAGGGGCGGCAATGGAAACTTATAACACGAGCAAGGGGCAGCACTGGAAAGTTATAGTGCGAGAAAGGGCGGCGCTGGAAAGTTACGGTGCAAGCAGGGAAGGCATTGTAAAGTTATAACGCGAGCACAGGGAGGCACTGGAAAGTT
>JAHWFP010053912.1:0-11868 GCA_023313725.1 Lithobius niger | reverse complement strand
TGTAAACAACATTGAAGCAAGATGTGATCAGGGACTAAATCAACCTTAAAAGCCTGATGATGACAACAGTTAGTTGTCGAAAATTTGCTGGACATAGGAGTAAGTGTCTAGTTTGTGGAAATGTGCGTGATTTTTTAGTGAATTGACTTTTTTGTAATACACTGTACACTGTTGTCACCTAAGGGGTCGTCGTGGCAACTATGTGGGCAACAACTGACAAACCCAAACCCACATTCCAGCCCGACCGAAGGAAAGCGTAAGGGCCCCTGCGCACTAAGCAACCAAGCCACATGGCCAGATCGCTGCGGCCAACGAGAATGCTTATGGTACATGTAGCACCATTCACTTGGCCGCCGTGGCTAGTCAGTCGCAGCGCCCATTGGGGTCCCGGGTAACGTGCAGACGACCACAGGGCAACCATTCTTGCTCCGTGTTCATTTTTTCACCACGTGATCGAGAATTATCAATGAAAAACGGACGTGGCCGCGCGGCACGTCGCCGTGTTTTTTGGCAGCGAAGACCACTGGCCGCACGACCTGACCGCTCAATGCACGGAGGCCCTAAGTGATATTTTCAACATTACCAGATTACCAGATATATCTCTACCAGAAATTTTCCCTCCCTATTTTCCTCCAACTGCGCCAATTTTAGTCATCATGACCCAAAATCTTTCACCTTAAATCACGCTCCTATCACAATTGTTAAATCAAGCAGGGTTATGTCTTTGTAGGCGAGCCTTATCATTCGTATGTAACTGAACCAATATTAAGCATCACTGGCGAACTGTTGCTTTATTGTTTCTTCGTAGTTATCACCAGTGTAGATTAGTAGGTAATGACGCTTTTCTGAAAACATGTTATAAAAATAATGCGTGCTTTCATCAACGGCAGCATGCGTCAGGTGCTAGTAGGAGACGAAACTCGAAATAAAAAAAATGGCGGTATCGTTACCGTGGTAACTAGTGGTCGACCGAAACCAAGTTTTTCACTTTCGGCCGAAACCGAAACCACTACCGAAACCCGTAAATCGGTTTCGGCCGAAACCGAAACCACCACCGAAACCGGAACCAAAACCTAACATTAATAATATCACTTTTAATAATTAGACAAAAAGTAAGGATAAAATCATTAAATCATGAGTGTATGGTTTTTCACAGACGTAGACTGGGAAGCAGAAACCGGTTTACCTCTTTTCTGCCGCTAGGCTGACCAAATCCACGCGTGCCCTTCACCCCCACACCTAAAAAATGTCAATCTTACGTAAATAATTCATGAATTTCGTTTGCATTTTATTTCTGCTTGCTAGTTTTTTTTTAATTTTAAAACGATTAACTCGTGCCAGTAAGGGAGATGCAGAGCACCAGAAAAGAGTTTGATTCAATGAGTATAAGCCTGGATTGAAAACGTAAATAAAGACAATTAAAGCATAAATTCCCTGCATTGCAACGATGCCATTATAAATATGATTAAATATGGATTGAAAAAAATGTATATAGTATTGATGGGCATGGCAGAATAAAGCAGGATCTGCATGTCGGTGCCCCTGGACCTAAGACTACGCGGAAATTGGCTTTTGCCAGGAGGGGAATTGGTTTCGGTTTTACCGAAACTGCAGCATAGAATTCAACCGAAACCGAAACCATAACCGAAACTATTTATTCGGTTTCGGCCGAAACCGAAACTGACCTATAACTTTTGGCCGAAACCAGAACCGAAACCGAAGCCACAAATTTCACGGTTTCGGTGCCGAAACCGAAACCGAAATTCGGTCGACCTCTAATGGTAACCAAGGTAATAGCGACAATATATACCTGCGGAAATTTACGAAATACTCGTGCGTGGGAAACATCCGAAGTTGAAGTACTTATTCTGTGTTCGATTCAAACCGTATTCAGTTCTTTACAACAAACGTGAACCATGGAAAAAGTTTCTGCCTGTACGACCCCTCAGTACGCTTCTCGGAACACAAAACCATGCGTTATACTTATCGTAACGACAACCCATTTTAAAATTGAATGTTGGATTTAAAAAAAAAACTTGATCATGCAGTTCTGATTTATCTTAAAATTATTTTGATGTCCTAATCTGACATTATTTTGTAAGTGATTAATTTTCTATTCCAATCGTGATAAATTTATTTTAGTGACGCTAAATAGTTTCGATCCCCCATTATGCTTTGCGTTTGTTACTTGACGACAGCGCCTTCTGCTGGTAAATCATTGAAAGCAGGTACTAGTTTCATCCAAATGTTTACCGTTGTGAGAGAAAGAGTGTCACTACCTATATAATCTAACCAGGTTGTCACACACCATCCCTAACCAACTCATTCATATTCCGCCTGACTTAAACCCCAGTCCCTGAAGGTGTCAGATTAAATTCGAATTGCAAATGGCCGAAAAAGTCCTAATGTTGAAAACGTCACTTCCTGACGGCCGCAGCCATTTTGTTTACCCCCTTAGTATCCTTATAGTCTGGTCGGTCGTTAGTACGGCTGCAGCGATGATTTGTAATGCATTTTGGGGGGAACTCCAGATGAACGTATCGGGAGTTTGAATCGTTTAAAAAGGCCAACAACATTCCACAAATTTTTACCCTCACTTTCAGATTTCGCAGTTTCACACTTTTACATCCCATCACACTTTTTAATACATAATACATTTTCCATTCCAAATTCCACGGCCGTTTGTTTGTCTCGGTAGCTTAGCTTAATAGAAACATGTGCGTTGTCTGGTGGCTATACACGATCCACACCCGCTGTTACCACACGACAACAAGTCGTTTGGCGGGGAAAAGAGACTTGTTATAATTCGGCATGCCATCAACAACGACTGGTGGCAGCTGTTGGCTTGTCTGTTGGCGTTGCCGCCCAACCTTTGGTCAGTTGGCTAATTCAAGGCGCGAGCTAGTGCAAGAGAGAGAGAGACGCAGCGTCCACACATTTATAACAACGCTTGTAACGAATTGGCTCTAATTGGAAAGCCCCAAGTAATCGGCCACAAATCAATCGGGCCTCGTGCAAGCCCGCTGGGAATTGCTCTTTAAAGCTGAATCGACCGTTGGCCGGACCCTTCAAAAACCGATTGATCCGCGCAAATGATCGAATTGGCGTCGTCGCTGTTGCGCAGGCGGGTATTGAAAACTGCAAAGTTGCGAAGTGTATTTTCGTTTGCGTCCATTTTAATGTTGCATTCCCGATGAAACAAGAGGTGAACGAACTCGACATCGTCTCGAATCAAAATTCAAAACTCTCCCAGCCTCCACCCAACTTTGGATAACCAGGGCCGGATTTACGGTGGGAATTTCCAGTTGAGGTTTAAACTTAATCCTTGGGTTAAGCTCGGTAATAAGGCAAAATGGTGTAATCCATCACAAAATAAGTTGAGGGCTAAGCAAAATTTAACCTGTAGGTCGAGGACTAACTTAATACTGAGTAGTTAGCCCCAAGATGTAAAAAGCGGTGATATCCATCCAGGATAAGCGTTATTCCTGAGCTTTAACAACATTTTAAAATAAGTTTATCGAGGGCTAATTTAGCCTAAAGGTCGAGGTCTAACGGTGGGGATATCCAGGTTGAGGTCTAAACTAGCCCCGGAGTAGCTTAACCCTGGATCTAACTAACCCTCGACCTGGGAGTTAGTGGACTGGAGAAAAAGGTTGGTGATATCCATGTTGGACTAAGTTGGGGGTTTTGGTATAGCTCTTTACTCCTTAGACCTCGACCTTCAGGCTAAATTAGCTTTGTAAAAATGTTGTTAAAGCTCAGGAATAACGCTTATACTAGATGGATATCACCGCTTTTTAAAGTTCGCGACTAACTACTCAGTATTAAGTTAGTCCTCGACCTTCAGGCTAAATTTTGCTTAGCCCTCAACTCATTTCGTGATGGATATCACCATTCTTGCTTATTACCGAGCTAAACCCAAGGATTAAGTTTAAACTTCCGTAAGGGGTAAAGTGCTAACAAAGCCCCAACTTAGTCCAACATGGATATCACCAACTTTTTTCTCCAGTCCACTAAATCCCAGGTCGAGGGTTAGTTAGATCCAGGGTTAAGCTACTCCGGGGCTAGTTTAGACCTCAACTGGATATGCCCACCATCAGTCTTTAGTCGCCTGTCAGTGTCGTAATAGCTTAGTGGCGCACTCAGAGGGGGGGGGGGGCACTTGCCCTCCTCCTCCCTTATGTTATTTTTTGTCTATAAAAATTATTTACATTGAAGTTGAATAAAGATGTGCGAAATTTGCTGCTATTATCAAAATTTCTCAAATTAACCTTCTTAAAAACATAAGTTTGGAGAAGAACGTTTATACTGACGCGCGTGCCTAGACACACACTAGTGTATCACGATAAAATTAATCTAAACAACGTTGCAAAGAAATTGTATTCACGTCCAATTCACGAAAGATAAACCAACTGTAAAAACAAAGCAAAATAAACAAAGTCAAAAACTGGTAAAGAAGCCACCAAGTTGGAAGTGGTTCGGCCCTTCAAAGGAGTGATATCAACACACCAAATCTGCGAAATAATACAAATTACAACAAAATTCAAACCAAACCAAAAACCTATAAAGAGGTGATCAAGTTGTGAATGGTTCGGCATATAGGGAAAGGTAGTAGCAAATTGTTGAAAACCAATTTCTTGTTGACGTGGCACTTTATTATACCTCTGCACGGTAGTGGTGTTGAGTCAATACACAATAAAAAAAAAGGAGTGATATCATATCAAAAACCAAAACTGGTAAAAGGGGCCGCCAAGTTCCGAATGGTTCGGCCCTTCAAAGGAGTGATATCAACACACCAAAACATTCGCCAACTTAATCGCACCGACTAATACTTTAGACGGTTAAATGAAAACTTGAACGTTGCTAGTACCGAAAGTAGCAATGTTCTAGTTTTCATTAGAATGTTTTGGTGTGTTGATATCACTCCTTTGAAGGGCCGAACCATTCGGAACTTGGCGGCCCCTTTGACCAGTTTTGGTTTTTGATATGATAAAACTGACTCCGTTTGTAACCCATCTTGAGCCATTGGCTTTTCCGTCGTGTATATAACGTTAAACTGAATAACTGAAATAAATGCCTTATTTGTTTATTTAAATTTAACACTTTCCTTTCTGTTTTTCTTCAGCTGCAATAAATTATCATTTTGGAAACGATTTGGGATACATAAATATTCATAGCGATAGCAGATTTGGCCTTCGTTTTCTTACTTGCGTAAGTAAATTTCTATGCCTAGCAGTGGTTCTTACTAGTTAATTAATTTTAAAAATTAACTAGAGGAAGCCCGTGCTACATACACTGGCACGGTTTGGTAGCTCATGTGCATGTCCATGTTTCACCGAATTAAGTTTCTTCAATCCAATTTTTGTGCACACTGGCCAACAAACGCTTTCATCAAATTAAGTTTGTTCAATCCAATTTTTGCGCTCACTGGCTAACAAACGCTGATTTTCGTTCGCTTCGCTCACTCAATCAGCGCATCCCTTGACGCAAGTCAGTGGATGCACTGTTTTAAAAATTGGCACGTCGATGCATTTTTCAGCATCGTTGTGTGAAAAAAAAATTGCGCCCGGCTAATAATGTTGTATTGCTTGCTGAAGTCCGTTGTACGGACGGATGGTGTTCAAATCTTTAGCCTGCCTGCTTCGACTCTGCAAGATAGCAATGATAAACCTCGTGCTTCGCAGTAATTGTTGGTGTGCAGTTTGAAACAATTATTCAGCTCAGCTGTGAAAGGCCGAATTTACGAAATAAGTAAGCCATTCCATCGTGTTTAGGTGCCATCGAAACGTGGCTTAGTTTGATTCGAAACAACATGCCTTTAGCTGAAACACGAATTCTTTCATTTTCCCCATCCACAATCAACGATTTAGACGAAATCGTTAGGCACCGTAGCAAAGACAACAACATTCAAAGACATAAGACATAAGATCGCACAAAGAATGAAAATCGATCAAAGTGATTGTTTACTTATCCTTATTTCAATGACCTTATTATGTAGATTATGACGTCAGCCTTACTCAAGACTAAACAAACACTGATTTTCGCTCACTCAATCAGTTCATCCTGTGACTCTACGTAATTCCTTGGTTAATTGCCATGGTATCAATTATTCAATCTAACTAAATGTGACCCACGATAAATGTATTTATTCTTTATTTTTTTTTGTCTCACGTTGAGTAATGCAATATTAATTGAAAAGCGTGATGAGATTAATTCATTTGCACCCTATTATTTATTACATTCGTTCGTCTTTGCAACGCTGGGCTTGCAAGCCTTTTTTTGTAAACGAAGGCTGTTCACAAAATTTGCTTTACCATTACACAACAGTTTGCTGCGTACACAACGACCTGTTCTGTACTGTTGGCCGTCCATACATTGGCGGATCTAGACTGGTAGCCTTTGTAGGTTTCTAACTTTATCAGAGGGGCGCAGAGCCAGCCGCTAGTAGAGCCATGGGGGAGAGGGGAGGGAGTAGGGCTACACCCCAATCCACCATTATAGAAGCGCAACTGCCGCCCCGTATTGAGAAGCCTCAAAATTAAAGACTTAGCATCCTTTAGTTTAAACGGTAAGATTAAAAAGAACCCAGGTCGTTACATATGGTTCATCAACCACAAATAAAAATGTCACTGGCCGACAATGTTACTTTCCGCGCGCCCAGGCATCGTCGTCGAGTAGCAATAACAGAGCTGGTACGGAGAGATTGTTGACACTTCAGCAAAAATAGTTCGTTACTTGCTTGTTGAGTTGCTAGCAGTCGACGGATTTTTTCCGTCTTTTGTCCCTTTCGGCTCCCTTAAGCACAAACAACAACAGACCACTGCTGAGTATCTCACAAAAATACAAATTTCCTTTGCGTTCCCACTGGTTTTTTTAAGAAAGGTAGCATGTGGTGTTGTGCAAATCGTTGTAGAGTAGTACCATAGACACTGCAACCTTACGTCTCCAACGCTTCCATGCAAGACTTTAGTGGTATTTCGCATCTACGGTCTAAATAAATCGACGACACAAACCATGGTAGACAAGTTGTATTACTTCCTTAATCCTACAGTGTTCATCACAGATATTCTGCTTTAAAAGCATGATGGCCGTTCGTAGTTCAAGAAAACAACAAACAGAAAAAAAGGTGAACTACGACTTAACATAGCCTGAATCCATCCTCAAAACAACAGCAGCTTTAATAGTACTAACGCGATCCACTGTGTTGGAGTGGGTGCGATGTTTTGTTTCACGAAAGTTAAAACACTGCTGGTTGTTGGTGAATACCCTAGTAATCAGGGTCTGTGAAAACACAGCACAGACCCGGATGTTTGTCCAGACCTCATCATGATGTTGGCTAAGTCTCGTGGGCTGCCCACCAGCTGCCAGAGATATCTCTTGGCGTTCGCTTATTATTCTAGATATTATCCCTCGTACTGTGCTGTAATCAGCGTGACGATGATGCCCCAAAGCGGTGACGTCATTATTAAATTACGTAATGGAGCCATTGATGAGCAATCGAGCGTCCGTCCAGTTGGCTGAGCCCGTCAGGGGATGTTCAATCACCAACAATGGACACTTGACACGAAGAGGGGGATGGAGGAGAGGGGATGGGGGTCTGATGGGTAGGGGGTGACCGTAAGGAACTCGATGAAAAGATTGTCCAATAAGAAGCGATACCTAACACCGAAAAAAGTATGATTGATGTGGAGTGAAATTGTGGTCGATGGTGTTCGTTTGAGTGGTTTACGAGTCTGATATAGAATTTGACCGAAACAAAGAGGACTTATTCGTAGGTACGCTTCCAATACTACCTACATTTTTTAAAGGTTCGTTCCTCCCAATGCCATTTTTCTCGATCCTCCACATCAATTACGGCCCCAAAGTTGTATTTACTACTTGTTAAGAATCTGTTTCAAAATGCGTCGTCTAGAGATTTTCTGATGAATATTGGGAACTAATTTAATAGCATCCTGAAATTATATGATTCTTCGCGCGCGCTTGCAAACAATAACCTTGACGTTTCATGTGTGTGCGTGCATGTACTAATTTTTAATCGTTTGCAAAATAATTCCCATGAGATCAAAAGTCTAAAAGTATAATGCGGTAAAAATGAAAATTATTTATGCCAATAAATCACCGAAAAAAATTATAAGACACTAACCCAAAAAATTATAAAGTGTGATGTTAAAATTGGAAAATCTTTCCGGTTTGCAACGACGCAATTATTGCGTTCATGCTGTTTCGTCTAGTATTTTAGTTAGCCTTGTATAGAGCAGTGACATTTGCATCCATATTGGCACCAGTATGGGTTTTGGAGGGCATAACTACAAGGTACACTACATAAAAATGGAAGGAAAAACAACGGAAGAGCGGATTTCTTAGGCTTAAAATAACGTTGTTTTCTCCAACAACAAAAATCGCGCGTTTTAGGTCTAAGAAATCCACTCTTCACAGCATCGGCTTTAGTATGACACCCTTCTGTTTCTCTCTGCAGTGCACCTTGCAGCTAACCCATTAAGGCTCCACCATAGAGTTATATACAATAATACTACGTCGTGTCACTGCTGTATTACTACGTAGAGTCTCGTAAAACGGTGCGATAGTAACGTTTTATGACAAGTGATTATTGATTCTTGGCAAGAACTACTTACGCTACTGGTGGACTGAGCGCTACAAAACACCCACAAGTGCCCTTTCGTAAAGTGCTTAATCTCTAGGAAAAAGAAAGGGAGCGTCCGTAAATTAAGTAACGCTTGAGGAGGAGGGGTGGAATGGTCTATATGACGTTACGAATTGTTATGAGGGGGATGGGGGAGTAAAATGTTTGATACGTAACAAACTGCTATTGTGTGTGCGCGGCGCATCTTGAGTCCTGCGAGTATTTTATGAGCGGCCACGTCTTCCTGTAGGGAGCGGCTTTAGTCGACGGCCGCCATTGTTTTTGCAACCATCTTGGATTTCAACAAGGCACACTGCTACTAAAAACGTACAATCGATTATCTGTGTTCGTTCTGCGAAGAACTCAAGATAGGTCGCGGACACTATAATATACTTAAAGGCTGGTTGCCACCAAATTAGCATTGCAGCATCTAGGCCTATCGAGTTCTCTCTCGCAGGAAGCAAAGGAATGCACAAAGCAAAACTTTTAAACGCAACGAACAAGTCACGTGACTCATTAATTATTGAGTAAACATTTGGTAGGCCGTCGTGAACCTGGAAACAAGCTATAAAGATTAACGATGCTGATGTCACTAGATGGCGCCACGGAAAAATATAAAGAAAATCCCCTGGTGCCATCTAGTGACACTAATATCGTTAATCTTTACAACTTGTTTCCAGGTTCACGAGGGCGTACCAAATTTTTACTCAAAATTAAGGAGTCACGTGGCTTGTTTGTTGCGTTTAAACGTTTTGCTTTGTGCATTCCGTTCTTCCTGTGAGAAAGAACTCGATAGGCCTAGATGCTGCAATTCTAATTTGGTGACAACCGGCCTTTAATAAGTAAAACAATGAAACCAATAGTAAAACATTTTTTTTTTTCAGTTTATGCTCATCTTTTATTTGTATAAATGGTCTGAAGAACGCAGCTTTTACCCCTTATTTCCTTGTATTAGGATTAATGCAAATATGAAACATGCACTGGTCACCCAAAGATGTTTAACTTGATGCTGAAAGTGGTTACACAAGTGTTGGGTGGAGAGGAGGGGGCGATAAGAAAACCCCTCATACCTCGTAATCAGTGTATCATTCCCTATAAGTAAGTCAATCTTGGCTGACTTACATGCTCAGCAGTTACTTTTAAATCAGTTCTTTGCGGAGATTCCACATTAAATGTTAACTAAACCCAAGTAATTAAGTTAAAAATTACGTCGAATAAATAATTAGGTGGGGGTGGCATAATGGGCTCGTGCCTTACTCAAAAACTATGCGAACTACTTCGTAATGGCAGTTTTAAGTAATGCAAGGGGCCATTTGGAGCCCTGGCCCTCCTCCCGCGCCCCCTACAGTATTATTTATTTGACTTTTCGATTGGCGAAGAAAAAAATAGCGTTACGTAATAGGGTTGGGGAGGGGGACCTGTCAAGTGTTACACTTTGTTACTAGGGGGAGGGTAAAGAAGGCAAAAATAAACTTTACGTAATTTATGGACGCTCCCAAAGGCACGGGTTCTGTTAAGAAAGATACGTTTTGATGTCAGAGTTTGACGGATTGCAGTGCACAACTCGGCAATTGTTTGTTCTACAAGCTGTATCGACCTTACCAAGATTTTTTTAAATTGGTTTTCATGGGATCACAAGTCAGCCGACAAATTGGTTGATGTAGATTTACGAAGGCGCTTGTGCTGGATCAAGTGTATGAAATGGTTTAAATTTTATTTCAGTATAGGCCTATTGACCGAAAATGAAAGGAGCAAAGCAAGTGACTTGATTAAATGCTAGATTACGTGGAATCCACAGTTTTCCAGCATTAGAGATTAATTTTTTAAGTAATTATTATTATTTGAGCACTCTTTTTCATTGTACTATTCCAGTAAATGGTGGGTAATTCGAAAATAAGGTCAACCGTTTCATCGACACATTATGGTACCTTCGGAAATTAATACAGTTGGGTCAACTGGGGTTTAGGACTAAATACCACGAATTGACAGTTGTTTTTTTTAAACTTAATTACGTCAAACAGATTGCGTGGTGCCCTCACCCTAGTGACAGTAATAACGACAGACAGCTCTTAGTTGAAGTGCAATACCGAAGTTGGTTTACATTCTCACTTGGTATTCAGATACGATGAAGCTTTAATCAAGGTTCTTTGAAGCTAATACCGCGGCTGTGACGTCACGCTAACTCAACGCCATGCTAAATTTCCGTTGGTTAAATGCCGTTAACCAACACCAGAAGTGTGCGTCATCGCAAAAAATGTGGGTTATCAAGTTATCCCACACTTTTGACGATAACCCACACTTTTGCCAATAACCCACACTTTTGACACTTCCGGATCACGCGAGCGGGAACGCACACACTAACACCCAAATACAGCGTGCAAAAAAAAAACGTAACGCAATAAAAAACGTACAAAACGCATTACTTAAATCACATCCCTGCAAACTCTTATATGTCTGGCCTATAAGCTATTCACTCTGCGTTAACTCCCCCCCCCCTCCCTCCCTCCACAACTAAAATGCAATGACCTTCATTCATTCATTCATACTAATACCCTATTATCGTATTTTTTAAACAATTCTCAAACTACAAACGCTCAAAATAAATTACATTCCTTCCCAGAATGACATTCTATCCCTGCGGCCTCTTATCGAAGTTCCATCACTCCGAAAAGCTTCGAAAACACAAGCGAGCTGGTTAACGTGAAATACGGCGAAACGACGCTTCGTCTCCTTTCCACCCACTCCCCCCACAAACTGACGCAAAGGACTCGTCCGTCAACCAACCACTCCACCCTCCATAAACTAAAATGGAATGACCTTCATTCATATCGAGATATTTTCATAAAACACAAACACGTTTTAATAAGATAAGAGTTAGCTAGACGTCCCAACCGTGGCTTAAAACAGTTATTGGCTAGAATCTTGAGGTTATTGATTTTTAACCAACGGCGGCGATCATTGTCCCAGCTCTCGTATGCAAAAGTCTCGGGCTGACGCCCTCGACCTTTGCATACTCGAGCCAGGCCAATGATCGCAGCCGTTGTTAAAAACCGATAACCGCTCGCTTCTAACCAATAATTATTAAATAAATAAAGAAATCACAAGGTAAAGGGTAAACGAAGCAAGCAGTCTGCATTAAAGGCATCAGAGCGCCCGACTAGTAAACGGGAAGTCCTGGGTTCGAGTCCCAGTCGGGGCAGTTGTCTTTTCTTTTTTTCTTGGACTAG
>JAHWFP010053911.1:28401-45095 GCA_023313725.1 Lithobius niger | reverse complement strand
GTAATAAACTGCGTCGTAGCCAGTGGGATTCGGTAACGAACCGAAATTCTTCCCACTTCCTTCGTCGAGACAACGCCAGGATTCCAGTTGCCGGGATTCCAGCCATGCATTACCAGGGATCGTCGTAGATGACAGTGAGGCTCAAACCCGCAGCCATCGATTGCCTATAGAAGCAAGCCCCCAAAAGCTATGGTCAGCAACCGAACCCAGCATCGCCAGGACCCGAGGAGCTGATGTGTCAAGCCGACCAAACCGAGGGAAGCTTCAAACCACCGTCCCATGTTTAGACGACCCAAGCAGGCCTAGATATCGACTACAGCAGGCAGACACAGCCGGAATTCATCAATGAGGGCAGCCGACTCCGTCAGCACAGCTACGGCCACTTTGTGAGCAATTTATTTGTCACTTTGTGCGCTCGCTAGTTTTTCCACTATTGCAGTCAGCTTAACAGAGGTCTGTTGGCCGGAATGAAAATCCAGTAATCCAGTCAGTTCAGCAAAGGTTTGCTGGCTGAAACGAAAACAAGTGTTTGTTTCCAGTGAGCAGTCAACAGGGACACCACGGACTCGAAACTTATTCAATTCCTCAACTTTGATGGAAATCAAGTCGTACTCAAGCGAGAGGCAAGAGAACAACAGCAAAAAGCCAAAGCAGGGGTAAATTGAAAGTGCAGTCGTTCAGGTGCAAATAGTTTTTATATACTTTAAGGTTGAGCAGCTGAAGTTTAGTGATTTTAGGGTTTAAAATTGTGTGAAAAAACAACGCTTGCGAGACCAGGGTTAAAGTTTTAAAATACGGATTTTGCCTTGACAGGGGATTGTGACTTAAATTTATTTCTGGAAACTTTGGTGGAAAAAGGTAAATTTTTCAGTCGGTTTAAATCATTTTACCGGTCTTTTAACAAAAGGGTTTTTTTTACGAAAAAAGAAATTTGTAGGCCTGTGTTAGCCTGGCTAGTTTAAATTTCAGTTTAAATAGCGAATAGCCTAACTGTTTGTAGGCCCGTGTTAGCCTAGCTAGATTAAATTTATTTTAATTAGTGAATAACTGCAAGTTTATTTTAAGTTTAAACTTGATGTTTACAGTTTAGTAAACATACTTTTCCAACTGAAGCTCCCGCAAGCGTTTTTTTTTATCGCAGTGGGTCGTGAACCCAGCATTAAAACAGTAGGTAAAAATGGATGCACAAACCATTTGTGAACCCTATACAGTAAAAGAGTTACAAAAATTCTGTGTTGATACCGGAATAGGTAAGAGTAATGTAAAATCCACGACTATAACCAAAATCCAGAATGGCATTGACAAAGGTATTTTTACTGTAGATGATTTAAATGATTGGCTTACGCCATTAAGGGAAGCCAAACAACAAAAAGAGAGGGAAAGGGATGAAGCTAGAGAATTGCAGCATCTTAAACTTCTCGAGGCTGAAAAGGAAAAGGCTAGGTTAGCCCAATTAGTAGACATTCAGCGTCATGAAGCCGAGTTAGCTAAGCAAAAACTCGCTCATGAAGCCAAATTAGCCAAAATAGCTCAGCAGAAACTCGCTCATGAAGCTGAAATAGCCAAAAGCCAGCAAGAGACTCGGCGGATGGAACTTGACACTCAGTTTCAATTAAAACAACAAGAAAATGAGTTAAAGAAAAAAGAATTAGAGCTAAGGAAACAACAGCCAGTATGGGGCTGTACTCAAAGCCAGTACTCAAAATTCTCGCCATAGGAGCTTGCATAAATTAATGCCAATATGGGGGGAAGAAAAAGCCAGGATATAAGTGAATATCTGGTCCAGTTTGAGCGAACAGCTAAACAAGCAAAAGTTCCACCCAAAGAGTACACGCTAGAGCTACAGCCTCTTATAGGCTGTGGCATTCACTCAAGTATGCGCTAGGTTAAGCGAGAGTGATGCCGTCGATTACGACAAAGTAAAAGCTGAACTTTTAAACCAATTTCAGCTCACGCCAAATGCTGCACGTATTAAGTGCCGTAGTTTCTCGAAGTCTACTGAACAAAGTATAGTAAATTTGCGTTTAGGCTTAGGACACAAATGGTGCAATGGTTCGATCTTGCCAAAGCGAGTGCAGATGCTGGTAAGATCTCAGATCTGATTTTGCTAGAGCAATTTTTAGTAAATTGTCCCAACCAATTTAAGTACTGGCTTCAGGATAAGCCAGACATAGACTCAGTAGAAAATGCAGCTATTTATGCCGATGAGTATGTTGCGCGTAGGCTAGTTTCCGCCCGATGAAAAGGACATACGTCATGCTCCTGTTGGAGCTAATAAAGGAGATAACGCTCCTAAAACTGTTTTGCCTGTCAAACAGCCATCACAGGCGCAAAAGAATTCGGGCAATGGTACTGGCTAAAACTCGAAATCTGGTATTTTGCTTTATCAAACTGAGGCAAATGAAAATGGTGATAAGGAAGCTGAACTGTTAAATAAACCTCGTAAGCAGTGTTTCCTGTGTTCTAGTTTCGACCATTAAGAAATACATGCCCTTTACTTGAAAAGGTCACTGAACCTAAAATGGTGAATGCTTGTTTTGTTAACAATGTTGTTAAAACGTTAAAACCAAATATGTTTAAATGTAAACTTGGTTGTAGAACTGTGTCAATTTAAAAGACACTGGGGAGTGAAGTGAATATAATTAGTAGTAAGTTAGCTCAAAACTGGCCTAAATTACCAAATAAAGTATCGTGCAAATCTGCTTTAAACAAAAAAGTTATTAAATTACAACAGGTGAATTTGTTTTTGAAAACCAAGCAAGGTCTCTTAAAAACTACGGCATGCATTAGTCCAGCGCTAAATGCTGATGTGGACATTATTCTAAGTGGACCGGCACTTGATGTTTTAAGCGCTTCACGCAAGTCTAATGTTGTTTCTGCACACAAAGTGCGGCATAAACCAGGGAGGGATCTATTAAATGCTGAAGCCTCAAGTCGATACTTTCCTGAAGCTTAGTAATGTCACCAAAACAAAAATGGGTTGTTGTGAGTACTACCGAGTGGAACTCTCAGTTGTATATTTTTTTCTTAGACTCCGTGTTGAGCTAGTTAAAAAGTTCACATAAAATTCTGTACGAGTTTTTTTTCTTTACTTTCTATTGCACAAAAAAGTAAGACAAGTTTTCCATGTATTTCTTGAAAAAAAAATATGAAGAGTTTTCTTGTGACTTTCTATATATAAAAAAGTTATCAGTAGTTGTCAGGTGGCCTGAAAACCTGTCCAGTGTGTTGTAAGTTAAGAATAGAGCCCACAGTTTTTTAGTACGTGCCCATAGAATCCTTCTTTCTGAAATGTATTGCACACTAGGTTAGAGGGGGACGACCGGAGTGTTTTGGTAATTTTACTGGATAAACTAAAATTACAATGCGACATTCTCATGCCAGCGGGGACATATTAACAGAGTATTGAGAGGCTGTGTCATTTTTAATTTACAACGATATAACTTCTTAAATGTTGTTTGTCACTGAAATTCGGGTCTGAATTTTTTTGATGGCGATTGCTCCTTTTTACTTCATCCTACCTGTATAAAGTGAAGCGGGATCAGTCGCAATGTCTTGTCCTTGAGTGTTTGTATTGTTGATTTATGCGCTACTCAACATTTACTTGCACATGTTCGATTGTACTTGCATTTGGTTTAGCACTGATTCTTGCCGCCTCGGGAAGTCAGCTCCTTCAGTTGGGGCGTGTAAGGAAGATCGTAATTTATCACTAAAGCAAACCCCCCCCCCCCCTTCTCTTGGTGTGGGAGGGCTTTGATTATTTCCTAAATTCAGGTTCGTTACTTGCTTGTAACAGATAAGCCTGTTTTTAAATGTTCTTCTGTTTAGCTACTATTTCTCCAGGAACTACGATCTTCCTTGTATGTCGTATCGGCAGATATATGAGTAGGCTACTCAGTTCAGTAGTCCGTTGTGGCTGCTGGTTTATTAAAATAGATAGAAATACCATTTATTTATTTTATGCTAATTTAACTTGGATCCCACTTGTTAAAATGCATGCCACGAAAAGTTACGTGGATCCTTTTTTTCGTAAAAGTTGAATCCCGCTTTTATAAGCCATGAGACGTGACTTTCTGTAAAACCCTTCGAATTTACTTAATGTTTATTAAGGTAAATGTCGGATTCGTTTGGATACAAATATGTAACCTCTGTTGTTGACATGTAACCTTCCACTCGAGAAAAATGTAAATATTGTTATATGTTGTCATTTGAAAAGAAGATCGACCTTGTGCCGGCTGTTTTTACGAATTGCATTTGTGACCATAGAAATGTATTTCAGCTTGGAGCCAGAAAACTGTAAGTACAAATGCGGTTGGAACCAATCTCGAAATCTTTTAGTTTGGGCATTAAATAAAATTCTAGTTAGTTTAAAATATAAATTGGTATTTTAGTCTAGGTTAAACTTATAGTTTAGTGCTTCGTTATTTGACACGGTTCACATAACGTAATGGCAAGAGCGCTCGCACTCGTAGGCTAGTAACAGCTGTTAGCTAGTGCCAATAGCAAATTTTAGATTTGCTTGTCAACTCATTTAGAGTAGGAATTTTTCATCTATCGAGTTTTAGTCCTATAGCTATTAACTCGTAATATTGCATAGCATTATTATTTTTAAAATAAAAATAAATTAATGTCAGCGCATTTCAGTTTGAAATTAGTATTGCTGACCCTAGGATCGTCAAACCGAAACCAGATCCAAGAGAGCATTTTTTTGGCCAATCACAGGGCACGAGTTCGGCCAATGGGATGCTCGCGTGCTTGGATGCTCTTTTCTCATTCTTGAAGAAAGCGCAGGCGTTTTTTTTCCCTTAGTCAAGTTGCCGATCGCTGGAAATTTAGGTCTGCAACATGTAGCCAGCCAATAATCGCCTTAGGCGCAAACGCCTCAAGGCAATCGTCGAATTGAAATACAGTTTATGAAATTGAGTTAGGTTTTCAACAAATGAGAAGCTTGAGCTCTCCTGTTCGTCCGCGTGAAGGCCCTGTATTTTTGTATTTAAGGAAATGGACGTTTGTAATCTTGGTCCCAAAACCACTGCAGATCGGTGGGACGCTATGCCTTTCATAGAGTAGGCGCGCGCTTAGCCGAGTAGCGGATAAGCTGAAGATGAAGAAGTCGCGGTAGTACCATGACTTGGTAAGCTTTAGCTTTGTAAAGTACTTAAACTAAAATGTAGTCTAAAGATACTTTAGCTAATAAGATCTTAGGGGAATTGTGGTGTATTGGATAACACCTTTATTGAGTTATCTCAAGTGGCCTTAGCCACTAATGTTGTATCCTTGCTTACTTGCCACTAGGTGGCTACCTTTGCATGTTAAGTATGTATGATGCACTCTGGGATCAGAGTGCATGCTGGTACTGTAAGCTAAGTCTATAAAAGAGCCAGCCAGGGCCTTTTACCTGGCTGCCAGTCATTCACAAAAGAGGTCTCCTAGCTGTCAATCATTCGGAGGGATTTCCTCTGGTCATGGGTCACCACAACATGAACCCATTAACTTGTGCAGTATGCAACAATGGCGACGAGGATTAGGAAATATCTAGGGAAAGAAAATTTGAATTAATACTTTTGCAAACCAACGTAAATTGCTGAAATACGGTATACCCAGGCTTGGGGCACTGTATAAGTATTATTTATGAATTTAAACTTAAATTCCGTAGCTAGGGGGCTGCTAGTACCTGGAGTGTTGCAGTGTGGCAGGCTGTAATAGCCAGAGAAAGTGGCCCAGCGGTCTAAATTGTGCTTCTTCAAGACGTCTGGCCAACGCAGGAGAGGGACAAAGGACATCCTGAATACGGGTATTTGGTCAAATACTCCCGAGGTATTTTGTGAAAATGTTGTAAGACCCAAAATTGGGCAAAGATTAACGTTTGTGCGTGAATTCGAAGTGCACCATTGAGGACCTGTGGCATAGCACTGCAGGCCGGTGGGAATGATGCGCGCAGGCTAGGAGTGTTTAAAATTAAATTTGTTGTAATGTAATTTTTGACTAGGCAGTCGTTTTTGCTAAATGTCAGTCATTTATTAACTGTTACATTGCATTATTAAGAATGTCAACTCAGGTTAAATGCTGAATTTACAAGAATTAGTGTTGTAAACTAATTGAAAAACTGCAGTTGTTTGGCTAAAAGAGGTTTAAAAAGGCATATGATTTAAACACTTTATTACCTAAAATCATTTCCTAAAATGATTTAGACCCCAAGAAGATTAATAATAATTAGTCCTAGCTCTTAAGCCCAACATTCCTTAGCCTACGTAATGAATGAGGACAATTTAGTGTGAGGTCCACGGGTTCCTAAAAACCTTGATAATTTATTAATTTTCTTCCCGACCCAAAATCTTAAAGGGAAGAAGAATTAATATAATGTTTTTTTTTTTTATTTTGTTCAAAATCATAACTTAACTTGTTTCATCGCAAAATGCCTGAAAATTGAGTTAAACTATTTTTAACTGGTTCCAGCCGTAAGTTGTGCACCCAGCCGAAAGTTGTTTACCTTCAACGTTAAATAGTTAACCTGAATGTGCATAAATGTGCACCTGATAAATGTGCATATGTTTGAAATCGACTTCTTTTATTCTGACTTCTGAATGAATAAATTAAGCACGTTTAAATCATAACAGAGTTAAGGTCAAGTCTCATTCGCGCATGAGCCCCCCTAGGGACTTTAGCTAGGCTCCGTAATACGGTGGGAGGTGGGGGAGTAGGCGAAAGGTTGATTATGAAAGTGGAGCAGAAGTAGTACATCGTAGCAAAGTTTCGTCGTAGTAAAATTAAAAAAAAACGTTTGAAGATATACGATGCAGCAGGAAGAACTGGTGTTCCTTCACGTTTGGGAAAGGTGTGGGGGAAAGAGTAAAGCGATGGCTGGGGGACAATTATTATTGGACATGTAGTAGGTAAATTGAAATGATTTTATCCTAGTCAGTGTAGGCCAAAAAAAAGCAGCAAAGTAATTTTAGAATGTGGAGAGGAAGAATCTTGACAAGCAAACTAACTTCCAAAGGTGGATACTGCGTCAGGTTTTAAAACCCAAAACAATGGAGGGTGGAGGGACGTTAAAGAAGCAGGCAGGAAGGCTGGCGGGGAGGGGGGGGGTTAGGCGTCAATCTCATAAACGTTTTTAGGGGGAGGGGTGGAGGAAGACACAATTGGGTAAGCAACGTTATATGCAACGGTCTTTACTGTAGTTAATAAACAACACAATGATGAGAAAGCTAAGTATTTTAAAACATGCCTGCATACATGTGGAGTATTATTGTGTATGCTGAAGGGGGCACTAAAAGAGGGTTGAAGGGGGCGTAAAATGTGTAATTTGCATCCTTCCCCAGGAAAATGTTTATTTACACAGCTGGTTGTAGGTAGTCTAATAATGAATTAGGACTGTGGGGTAGTTGGTGGACACCAATCCATAGGATGAATGCTGCAGGGCTGCAGACGAGGCAGCAGTTTGATGAGCTATCGAAATAATGCACGATTATAAAAACGTATTACATCAGGTTTAGCTACTTAATAAAATACGAAATAACATATAAACAAACCTGTTTGTTTGTAAATAAAGACTATTCTCGCTAGCAATGCCACAACTGCTAAGCCGTTCCCTGTCCATCAAGCTTTCATGTGGTGGGGGGGGGGGGGGAGATTGTTTATACGCGTGTCTAAGCAGTGTTCAGAAATAAAAAAAAAACGCCGATCACTTTTCAAACGGTGAGAGCAGATAGCAGGCGTCGTCTGCTGCAGGCAAACTGCGATTAAATCTGCAAATTGAAACTGGAAAAAAACTGCCGTTCACTTGAGCGTCGTCTGCTCAAGGCAAACTGGGATTGAATCTGGGAATTGACACTGAAAAAAAACTGCCGTTCACTTTCCAAATGGTGAGAGCAGATTGCGAGCGTCGTCTGCTCAAGGCAAATGGGATTGAATACCGAATTGAAACTGGAAAAAAAAATGCCGTTCATTTTCCAAATGGTGAGAGCAGATTGCGATCGTCGTCTGCTCAAGGCATACTGTGATTGAAGCTGCGTTCCTCGCTCACCATTAGTGGAGCGGGAACGCAGCTATTTCTGTTGGTCTTGCATCTGCTACGCCCTAAAAGACGAATGTGTTACGCTCTGATTGGTTAAAGCGATATCGCCTTCTGATTGGTTGGAAGCCGAGTGAGCTGGTTCAAAGAACGAAAATTGCATTTCGCTAGAACTTACAAACCTGCTGTACGTCACTGGCCTACGTTAAATGAAATGTAAGCAAACTAATCTGCATAAACTCAAGCATATGAACCAAAACCAAGCATGTAACTTAATTTCTAAAGCATATAAACTAAAATAATCTACAGAATTGACAAGAAAATCTGATATTTTTGCTTAGGCTTGGGTTTGCGTCTTGTGGTGAAGAGCCATTCCAAAACGACAAGTGCTGGATTCCATGGTATGAGTTAGTTATCTACTTCCAGCTTTCATTTCCTCCTGATGGTACTGGCACAAATCTTGGACCCATGCTTACATATAGAGCAGTTTCAGTGTCGGTCAATGGTGCATAGGTGGAGCCACAGAGTAAATGTAGTTTCATTTTTTTGAGTGAATCAGTTTCGTGTCTTAAAGGTTCATAGTTGGTGCCACTGAGTAAAATTTCAGTATTTTCTTTCTTCAACATCATCACTTTTGAAATATTTGACACTGTAAATCTTCGAACATATGACCCTCCCTCGATCAACAAATGTCGGCAACTTAAAAAGAGAGCAATAGCTGATCGTTCCCACTGTTCGAATCCTATTATGTCCCTTTCCATTAGCACTATGTGTTATTGGTTCGTAGATGACGACCATCGACAAACACGTAATTTTATACTGTTTAAGAAAATCGATACTAGATAGTGCTGACACTGATCTCGGACCCATCGTAACATATAGGGCAATTTTGGTTTCGTGTTACTAGAGCATCGATGGAGCCTCAAGAGTAAAATGTATAATTTTGTGTTTCCGAGATCATCGAAACCAGATGACAGCGAGACGTCCCCATTGTCATGTAATGTACTGACCCGATCATCACAATGTGGGCACTTGAGTATCAGTTTCGTGTTTTAAAGGTTCATGGTAAGTTAGTACATTGCTTATTCCCAACTACACTTCGAGCAATCTTGGTTTATCTAGACACACTCTAGTGTGTCGCCGCCAAGTAGACGTTTTATTGTTGTTGGTGCTTAATTGTTAGAGCGTCATTGTTAGAGTGTAATTGTTGTGAGATGGCGGCTCACTAGCAAACTGTGTCTTTTAACTGAAACCAACTTATACGCGATTTCAGCATACTGGTGTAAATTCCCCATGCGGTAGAAATCTTTGCAAATCGTTTGAATTAGGTGTCTTGGGTCCAGTAACAAAGAAAACCTCAACACGAAAATGTGGGAACGTGTTCTTTATAACGTGCCCTCAATAACTTTGAGTGTTACTAGTAACTAGATAATCACCAGGCTCCCATGTTAATTATCATAGGGTATGAAGACACCTCTACAGCTCATTAGGGAAAGTTGCCAGATCTAAATTTCAGCAGACAGCTAAAGCGTCATAAGGGGAAGTACCTTTTTTTAAAATGAGGGTTGCAGCTAGAAGCACGTGGCCCTGAAGTGGCTCGTAAGTGCAAAATTATTGTTGTAACCATTGTTTGTATTGTAATCCAACAGTAGATTATAACATGCTACACGCTTATCGTTTCAGTACTTAATTGTCAGAATGCACTGTTTTTGCAAATAGGTGGTTCACTAAGAGACAGAATATCTTTTTCTTTTATTGCAAAGGTTTGGTTTTTTTTTTTTTACGGTACAGGAAGGTCCAAACTGAATTATCTGCCCCTCCACGATAAAAGGAACAATTTTGTTGAAAAGAAGATTAGGAAACAAAATGAACATCGTTAGCACAGGTCGGAACGTGTTCTTTATAGAGGAAAAGTGTCCTCAATAACATGACGCAGACATTTTATTTGTTCTTGCAGTCTAGTGTAAGTGGCGAGTAATTTTAAACAGCTGGTGAGATGATTAGTTTTAATAATCTTCGTCTGCCACCAGAACACTTACCATTCCGCGAGTATGTGTTCATGATTGAATGATTAACGTTAACCTCAGCGAAAATCAGCGTTTGTGAGCCAGTGCGCTCAAAAATCGGGTTAAATAGACTTAAGCATGTGAAACATGGGCATATAATAAGCCGAACCATGTCCATGGATGGTGTAACAGCTAATTGGGCAATGACAATCGTAAAAATTATGAATTAGAAAATATATAGACCCTCCAGACAAAAAAGGTAGAAGTGACTATCAAACAGTGGAATTCTGTGTAATTTTTGAAAGACCGACCCTTTTTGGAAACTTGGTGGCTGCTCGTGTACCCAGTTTTGGTTTTTGGTGGATTTAGACCTTACATAATTAATGACCTCATCAGGAAAGGAAGCTGCGTCTCGCTATACGGAACGAATTATACATGTGTATCATAAATTTCACTTCATTCAAACACTACCTGACAACTTGCCTTTACATTGGAGGTTAAATACTCATCCATTGTGTCTTTAGTTTTTCTTTGTTACAATGCCTGTACTGATATTGATGGAAGCTTTTGGTTATCTACAGATGGTGCTACTGTTTATAGAAATAGAAGGCATTACTGTTGGACTTTATTGGGCAGAAATTATGACTGTTTGTTGTTTGATGTGTAGTACCGTAATGTACCGTTTAGTACCTTAGTGTGCAAATTGTGTAGCAGGCCACCCAAAGCCACGGTCTCCACTCTGATCACCAGCCGTAGTGACCACAGGACCACGGGGGTGATCACAACACTCCGATGGGGGTAGGATTGGAGACTGTAACCTTGGGTGGCCTGCCACAGGCAACCCGGGGCGACCACAACACTCCGACGGGGGGCAGATTACAGACCGTGACCCTGGGGGCCTACTACACGGTTTACACATCATGGTACTACCACGGTACATCACGATGCTACACATCAAACATATGAAATAATTTCTGTTCACTTGTCATTTTTAGCTGTTCGCAAAATCCAGCTCTGTTGTATTTCTTTGTTTAAAACTAATTTTTACAAGTATTTTTAGTTTCTTTGATGATGCCCTGTTCGAATATTCGAGTTTGTCCTATTGTTTTTTTGTTTTTTTTTTTTTTTTGCTGTTGCTCCGCGGTCGGGTGGATATTCGTCATAATAGACCAGAGTAATTCGCACAGCCGCTAAAGGTCACTCCGGCCACGAGTGACTAGAATAAGAATAGACAAGCCCCGCTGAATGAGCTTGATAGTCCCTCACGCTATTCTGACCATCACAACGATGGTCGGAGTGGAGACTTAGCACTCAACCAAAATGTACTAATTTAGTTGCTCACTCGAGTTCGCTACACCAAGATTCTGTAGAAAAAAAGAGTTGTATAAACTGCGTTGGGTACATGAAGCAATGCACCCAGCTTCTGTTCTAATATGTTCTTGTGCAATGTATGATATACAAACCAAGAGATACGCCATTGGTCATTGTATACTCGTGTATGTCTTCATAAGCTCTTTTGTTTGAATAGCACTCACGTAATATGTGAGCAGGTTTGTCTATAAATTAAGTGAATATTATTTTTTATTCTTGCTCATGTTCATGTGTAATACATTGAAGATATATTGGCATATTCCACACGACTCCACTAGTTATTGAATCTACTATGAAAAGGGTCAAGTGTTTGCTTGCTTTTGCTTGGTTTGGGATGAAGGGAGTGTGATATACATCGTAATTTTGTCGATTTCCTCGATTTCATTTTTACATAACGTGTCAGAATGCTTGCTACTCGTTCAAAATCATCTTCTGACGTGTAACTATGGTTGATCTTAATTACGTTCGTAGCTACACTATGTTAAAATTAATTGTTTATGTTTTCATTAATTGTTACCGATATTTACGTTAGAGAGCAATTTTTTAGGTGGTAAACGCTACACAATAACGCTCGATGCAGGTCATTGGCAGGTGTCAGCTCGTTCGGTAGGAAGCGAGTGCATGTTACATAAAATGGTTCGCTCTGCATTCTGGACATAGAACGTTGTGTTCACAACATTTCCGAAAAGACCAACAAGGTCAACGTCACACTCAAAATGTACAGTAATTGAAATTTACCGTTACCACGAGTTGATAAAAAAAAATTTATTATGACAATTGCGTACTCTCATTATCATCAGCGTCGATTAAAAAATATATAAAGTTGTACATTTTACACTATCGCTCCATCAATGAACAGCAACACGAAACCGAAACTGTTCTAGATGTAAAGATGGGTCTGAGATCGTACTAACACCACCTAGTATCGCAGATACTAAAATTGTTTGCGTGGTCACCCCTTCCCCTTGGTATTACGTCGTGGTACTTGCTGGAGGAAATAAATTGCTAATTCACAGACATATTAGGCAGGTTTTAGCACCTCTTTGGTAGGAGAAACGGGAACGCGGAGGGATTAACTGACGTCATTCGCGTTTGGACAGACTTGTAGAATGGCATTCTCAACATGTGGGCAGCAGTTTTCACGTTTGCTGCAAACTTGTGCGTTTGTCTCTAAAAACACAAGTTCAAAAATCCCCTTTTGATAGTCAGAGGTACATTGATCACTTCCCTAATTGGTTACAAAAATTGAGGTACGTAGGGTGAAAGTAGGCTTCACCATCAGCGCTCGGAAGGCCAAGGTAACTGCTTAACCCTCTACCCCCAGATGGGGAAAGCGATGCCTACAAGAAGGCTTGCAGTGAACGGAGATTTAAACGGACTTTATGACTCGCGACTCTTGTACAGCGGGAGTTTATCCCTCACGTTGGCATTTCTGCTGTGCACGTGTGCTAAAACCTCTCTAGTTACATATCACGTGAGAGCTATTCACACATAACGTTGGAGCTTTTAACGTCAAACATAGGTACATAACTTTGGTGTAGGTGTATATTTTGGCTTGTATATCATAAATTCACAAAAGGGCATATTGGAAGACAAGCTGCTCCCAGTCTCCTGCTGGTAATTTTAGACCCTCAGTTTGTGTCACGTGACGTAGAACGTCATTTCACGCCACCAACACCTTCTATAAGTAAATAACATAAACCAGACAGTACCTCCATCCATCATCAATTAACTGAAGAAACGCCATCAATCAACATAGCTCAACCGTAGATGCCATTTCCGGCAGACATTTTGTGTCACGTGGTGTAGGACATGATTACCTGCTATACCACCACAATCTAAACAGCCATTTACGCAACAACGTGATCCCATTTACGCCAACTAACAACCAAAATCCCTTCTACTGGCAAAACACGAAACAAGTAGCAGCGACATCTATAGATGATCAAAAGCATAAAGCTTCCTTTCCTGAGGAAGTCATTAATTATTCAGGTCTAAGTAAACCAAGATCGCTCAAAGTATAGTTGGGAATAAACAATGTTCTAACTTACCGTGAACCTTTAAAACATGAAACTGATACTCCTGCTCCAACATCGTGACGATCGGGTCAGTCCCAAAACTGACCAAACTGACCAAAACTGGTATAAGAGAACCCGCCTAGTTTTCGAAAATGGTCAGCCTTTGAAAGTAGTGATATCATTTAACCAGGGGGCCTGAAAGTTAAATGATATCACTACTTTCAAATGCCGACCCTTTTTAGAAACTTGGCGGCTTCTCTGATACCAGTTTTGGTTGGATATCACACATTTCATAGGCCTGTGAATACCAAGAATCCCACCGTCTAATCGTTACCTCGACTCTTTTGGTCTGGAGGTATTTTCTGTGTATAAATTTTTCATTTATAATTTTCACATTTGCCATTTCCCATTTAACCATTACATCAGCCAAACTGACACGGTTTGGTTTATTGTATGCCCATGTTTCACATGCTTAAGTTTGTTCAATCCCATTTTTGAGCCCACTAGCTAACAAACGCTGATTTTCGTTCGCTTCACTCACTCAATCAGCGCATTCCCTCTTCAGTTGCTCCTCATGAGGTTAATTTTAATCACACTTATGAAGCTGTAATTGCTCTACTAAATCACAATAAATCTCTAATCCCTTGTCTTTCGCGAAGGCCGTAGTTAAGTATGCTGTTTTGAAGTAACATAACGCTTAAACAAGTTAGTGGTGGCTGGCATCCCTAACACCCATTTAGAAAGCACACTGTCGTCAACTTTATGACTCCTGATGCAAGAATAGTTATTTTGTTACATTGTTGTGGTACATAAACACACTTAAAAGCTTGTTATAATAGCCTGTTGGATAACAATACAAACAATGATTACAATAATAATTTTGCCTTTATGCGCCACTTCCGATGCCACGTGCTTCTAGCTGCAACCCCTATTTTATAAAAAGGCTCTCCCTCGTACTACTATTTACTTGTGTACAAAAATTTAGATATGCAAACTTTTCCTAACGAGCGGTAGATGTGTTTTTATACCCTATGAGACTTGACATAGGAGCTCTGACTTTAGCTAGTAGTAGTTGCCAGCCAGTAACACAAATCCACGTTATTGAGCACGTTTCTCCACAAAGGACACCTTCCCAAACTTGAATGTTGTGGTATTCTTCCTTACTGGACCCAAGACACCTGATTCCAATAATTTCCATAGATTTCTACCGCATGAAGAATTTACACCAGTATGCTGCAATCATGTATATAGCCCAGTCATTTTAGATTAAATTTACCTAAAACATGGGATTAATTCAAAGAAAGCTGAAAGTTGGCACATAAGTAGCTACCAATGGGGTATGAAACATACTACAAGTCCTCTGGGCTAGACGCTCGCTGGTACATTGAAAAAAAGGCGTAATCTAGACACACGCTTGTGTGTCGCGCCAAGTTAGACAATAATCATAACAACAAACATCACATCAGTTTAATTGTCGAGGTTGTAAACCATTGTAGCGCGGCGCCATAGCGTCAGTGTCATATCTTGAAGCATAGTTGGGCATATTTCAGGTACTTGGGGAAAAATAATAATGCAGTACAAAAGCATTATACTGCTACGAGTTAATTTTTGTCATGTGGGTCATTGGTCTTGATTTCAACACAATTTAAGCTTTTGTACTGCAAGACCAATGACCCACATGAAAAAAATTAACTCGTGTAGGAATGCCAGCTAAGTGCAAAATCTGACCCTCAATAACGTTGTAAATGTGTTAACTAGCTAGCTCATCCCCATGTTAAATCCCATAGGGTGATGATACCGCGATAACGGGGAGGCTTGCAGCTATGAAATTGGACGAATGGATGCAGTACAATACGAACTGCACACCTTTTATGGTTTGGAGCCTGGGGGTGTAACAGGGATGGCGTGGAAGGGCGCGTAAGTACGAAAATATTGTTATAACCATTGTTAGCATTGTCAGCATCGTCTTTCATTGGACGGCCAAAGTTCGGACAACGAGAACGTGGATACTGACGTACGTGCCTAGTGCACCAAGGTAAATCTAAACAACGTTGCAAAGAAATTGTATTCACGTCCAATTCACGAAAAATAAACCAACTCTAAAAACAAAGCAAAATAAACAAAGCCAAAAACTGGTAAAGGGGCCACTACGTAGAAAGTGGTTCGGCCCTTCAAAAGAGTGATAACACACCAAAACTACCTAAATATTGTAATACAAATTACAACAAAGTTAAAACCAAACCTAAAACCCATAAAGAGGGTGACTAAGTTGAGTATGGTTCGGCCTATAAGCAAAAGGTAGTAGCAAATTGTTAAATACCAATTTCTTGTTGATGTGGCACTTTATAGTACACATCTGCACAGCAGTGGAATTGAGCCAATACACAATTAAAAAAAAAAAGAGTGATATATCAAAAACCAAAACCGGTAAAAGGGGCTGACAAGTTCCGAATGGTTCGGCCCTTCAAAGGAGTGATATCAACACACTAAAACATTCGCCAACTTAATCGCCACCGAATAATACTTCGAACCTTCGAACCTTCGAACTATTAAGCGGTGAGATTAACTTGGCGAATGTTTTGGCGTGTTGATATCACTCCTTTGAAGGGCCGAACCATTCGAAACTTGGTTTTTGATATGATCAACATGTCCATGTAGAGAGTTGAATTGTTCACATATTGTGAAAAGCATGAAATTTGGTATGGATGCACATAACTGGCAAGCTTGTTGACATCGTTCAAATCCCTCGTCTTTTGCGAAGCCGTAGTTAAATATGCTGTTTTGAAGTTCCATAACGTTTTCCCCAGTTACCCTCAAGTACACTAAACAAGTTAGTGGGGGCTGGCATCCCTAACACCCAATTAGAAAGCACGCTGTAACACCATGCCCAAAGTTAAAAGTCAACTTTATGACTCCTGACGTTATGATTGATTACATAGACCTGCTCAATGCTCATGTCAGTCCAAATTTCAGCCCACTTCTCCACATTATCTTTTGCAGACTCTCCATCTGCTGAAAGTCACAGTGTGATGATTTTGCGTAATCAAGATTACCAGAAGAATGGACATTTTCTTTATGCACTCAGTTTGCAACTTCCAGTCACCACGTTCTTTAACACGGATAAATTGGCGCATTAATTTCATTTGTTTAAAATTCTGGACCCACAGCCCCCCCCCCCCCTTTATGACTACAGAAACGGTATGTCGAATGTGAGGCGAGGAACCTGTTTTTTTTTCACACCGTGTCGGCTAGTCTTAGTAGACTGGCTATGGAGTGAGATAT
>JAHWFP010053911.1:0-28391 GCA_023313725.1 Lithobius niger | reverse complement strand
GCATGTCAGTTTCAGCCGCCATTTTCCATGATGGCGGCTAAAGCACAAATGGGATCATCGGGGACTTTTCACATTTAATTTTAATGTTGTTTATATGACTACACAGAGGCAGTATGCAAATTTTTATCTCTTTGGGATTTATTTCCTTTCTTTATGCTAAATTGACTGGATTACTTAGTGGCGACACACTAGCGTATGTCTAGATGACAAATGGGGACGTCTCGTTGTGATATGGTGTCGATGATCTCAGATATATAAAATTGTACACTTTATTCTGAGGCTCCAGCGATGCTCTAGTAACACAAAACCAAAACTGCCCTATATGTTACGACGGGTCCGAAATCAGTGTCAGCACTATCTAGTATCGATTTTCTTCAACAGTATTAAAAGGTACGTTTATCGAGGGTCGTCATCTACGAAGCAATAACACATAGTGCTCATGGAGGGGAAAATAATAGGATTCAAACTGCGGTGGGAACGATCGAATATTGCTCTCTTGTTCATAAGTTAAAGACATTTATTGATCGAGGTAGGGCTATGTATACGATAATGAGTGTGTCAAATATTTCTAAAGTGATGATGTTGAAAAGAATCCTGTGAATTTTCTCCGTGCACCATCTATGAACCTTAACACACGAAACTGATTCACTCAAAAAACATAAAAATGTACATTTTCTCTGTGGCTCCACCTATGCACCATTGACCGAAACTGAAACGACTCTATATGTAAACACCACCAGCACCATCCAGTATCGATTTCCAGAAAATTCGGATTCATTGGGATCCACCTCCTTCCCTTCTTATGATACTGTATTTAAACTGCATGTGGATTAGTGTGCCTTGTTTGGTATTTGTGGCGGAAATAAATGGCAATTGTATCCTATAGCTATTTCCCGTGACTGTTCGTGGTGTTGAATGTACACTACTCCGATCTGTGAGAGTTCAAAACCGTATTCAACTAACTTGTTTTACTGGCACATTGCAGCCTTTAAACCGTCGGTATAATTTGCTTGATTTGTTGCGGTTCCCTATTGACCTTGCTACCTCAAGCATAATAATTTAAATATGTTGATTTCATTTTAAACTGTCAACAAGCTGTTACGTTCTCCATTTTCCCCCAACTCACAATGTAGACTTTATCCGACATGGTATGATTTGCTAAATTTGCTTGGGTCCTCTAGTAGTAATACTATCTCGTCTCATTACGTTGCTTGGTCGTGGATGAACCCGTGACCTACCTTAGCCGGTAAAATGTCTTCTGCTATTTTTCCTCCCTCATGTAACAGTTAAACTATCGATGTAATCAGTGTACCTTAAACAACAATATAGAGAATGCACATTTATTTATGCACATTTACTTAAACAATTAAACGCATATATTTGATGTTCACTACACAACTCAAATACGTCAAGTGTTTGTGAGTATTGTATAAATCCCATTAACACACGACCGGTGTAAGTAGTTGGAGGACGTTTTGGTTACTACAACCCTACGTCTTGTCTCCTGCCTAAGGGTGCTCGCTGTTAGTATATGGTGACGGGTGCTACAGGAAATACCGTCCTGAGTTAACGTATACTGCGACGTCACTCAGTTCAGTTGATTATTGTAGGGTGTGTGTTGCCACTGTCTATCGTCGATTTTCTTAGAAAATCGACTATTTCTTCTGTTGCTTCATCTTTTATCTACTAACAGACTATGCCAGGGATGACGTCATTCATTACATGTAATAAAATAGTGGATATGAATGACGTTTTTAATGGATACCAATATTATACATTGTTATTTGTCAATAGGTGGTGTATAAAACCGCCCTCAATCTACTTGTTTTACTGTCGGTCGTCACATTATTACTTATATTTGATACACGATTATAGTGTCTGGAAAATATGTGAATGGTAAGACGACACTTGGCCGGATCGTAGATAGCAACTTTTTCTAACTTTACACCAACTTTTATGCAATTCCGTGCAAGAGTAAAAGTAGGGAGCCACGTGGATATTTGAAAACTGTTCACTTGTTGTTGTTGTTCTTGTGTGACACGGTTTCAGAAAAAAACTATTCCACCTACCTAAAATCTGAAACCAGAAATCTGATCTTAGTCAGAAATTTCCCTGGGCTTCATCCTCAGAGAGACCACTTTTTTCGATTGGTCCATCCATTCCAGAGTTACGGGTCCCTGAACGATCATTTTGATTGTTTTACATTGTTTTAACCATTGTAATTTGGGAACAATGCCACTCAGCAAACTCCAGATCCATTCTTCGTGCACGTTTTGTGTCTTTAAGTTCACTGTTGAAGGGCAAAATTACAGAATGTGCTAAACGCATATAGATTTACACCAAACTCCGGCCTCGAAATTGGCAGCTAGAAACGATAGGATGGTGTATTTATTTCGTAAAAGCAGGCTTTCAGAGCTGAGTTGAATTGTTTCAAAGTGACTAGCAACAATGCATTCATAAACAATTCATACATAAACCTTTGTAGCATGACGCCATAGCCGTACAAAAGGTACACGGATTACTAACAAAAGCGTCAAGCGTGCCGTAAAAATAGGGGTTATATGATTGAAGTTTCACTTTACTTGTTAAAATGTACACGGATATAATTTGGATGATTGTTAATTGAAATAATCAAATGTACAATTGAGAAAATTGCATCTGTTTAATTGCTGTTGTGCTTTACCTATCATATATTTAAAACGTAAAGCACAACAGCACTTAAACAGATGTAATTTTCTTAATTGTACATTTGATTATTTCAATTAAAATCATCCAAATTTTATCCGTGTACATTTTAACAAGTGAAACTTCAATTATATAACCCCCTTTTTTTACGGCACACATGACGTTTTTGTTAGTAATGTGGTTTAGGCCTGAGACGTCTTTTTTAAACGTTTGACTTTAATGTTACCCATTTTTTTCGGTTTTACAGTCGGATCTTTCCGGATGTGACGCCATATGGACTGGATATTTACGTTGCCATAAATAACGGGTTAAACCTGTTCCTTTCCAGATGTGACTTCAGTGGTTTGCGCTGCTATGACAACAGGCCTGACCTGTTTTAGTGTATTACCCCATCTATCGTGTGGGCAAATGGTCAGTCATTCTCTTTATCATCATTATTTAATCCTGATCCTCCAACTCTCGTCCGTGGTAGAGAATATTAACGATAACTGAACTTTGGAGAGCAGGTAGTTGTGTTGTGTTGTTGTTGTGTTGCGTTGTGGTGTTGTGCTGTGTTGTTGTGTTGTGTTGTTGTGTTGGAGTTGTTGTGGTAGTATACGACATCACTACCAGTGTCGTGGTTGACTTCCGGCTCATGACATCACTTCACGTGTAATGGCCGAATTTTAGTCCGAGGTCGTCTGTGATTTGCTAGGGCTTGGCACGTGACTTTGTGCTGCTCTGATTGGCCCACTTGTATGCTAGGACCGTACTTTTATACCTACTTGTAGAATATGTTGGAACAATTCTTTTAACGATCAACAAAACATTAAACGATGGACGTTATAAACGGTTTTTTTTCGAGTATAAAGAAAAAAAGGAAATCGAAAAAGATGGAAACGATATGTGATATCGTAATGCTCAAACAACGTTTAAAGAAACAATTTTTGGATCAACGTTTGAACGAGTGAGTACAATCTCTGCAAAAATTTTTTAAACCCACTGAAACTGATGGAACCACCCTAGACAGCATCTTGAGTCTCCTAACTCGAAAGGGATTCTATCCATACAAGCACGTGGATGACATAACCGTTTTTGATAAATCCCAGCAACTTTACGACTCCCAACATTTTTGTACCGGGGAAGATCGTCACTTCAATGAATTAAACATCCTAGATGTCTTAAACACCTCAAACCTAGTCATGCAGTCGGTCTGGATAAGCTATCAGCTTTTTGCTACAAACAAATTGCTGTTCATATTGCATATCCTCTCAAAAAAATTTTCTCCTTGCCCTTTTCTACTGGTGCTCTGCCAAAGGACTGGCTTGATGCGGATATTGTCCCTATTTTTAAGAAATGGAATCCCTCAAACCCATTAAACTACCGACCTATTGCACTAACTACGGTGCCCAGTAAAGTCATGGATACCATACTTAAATCATCTATGTTAACCTTTACTGATCGCTTTAACATCATTCTTGATGACCAGTTTGGTTTCAGTTCGGGCAGATCAACTATCCATCAACTTTTGCTCGCTTTGGAAAAGTGGTCAGAGTCTTTGAACATTGGTGTTGGAACAGACGTCATTTTTTACGACTTTAAAAAGGCTTTTGAATCTGTGGTGCACACAAAAGTAATCTCCAAACTGTCGGCTATTGGGTCTAGAGATTATATTCTAAACTGGAGATCTGCTTTCCTCATTAACAGCACACACCAAGTTAAACTTGGGGGGGGGGGGTTAGTTCCTTCAAATGCAACGTTATTAGTGGAGTACCACAGGGTTCGGTTTTAAAACAACATACACCAATCCTTTCTCCTATTGATAATTGGGCAACTGACTGGCAACTTCCAATATCCGTCGACAAGTGTCATCGTTTTACTGTGGGCACAAGGGGGCTTCAATTTGACTATTATCTGCATGACAAGAATTGAATTCTATTGATTTAGGAATCTGGTTCCATTCCTCATTAAAGCCTTCTATTCACTGCGATAAAATTAGTGCCAAAGCCCATCATCGTTCTGTGGATATCACTCGATTATGGACTGAGCATTCAAGGTCTACGTGCTACCACTTGTTGAATACACAAGCCAGGTCTGGTCACCAAACCAGCTTGCGGATATTAAGTGGAATTAGTTCAGCGCCACTACACTAAGTCGATCCCAGGACTACATAATAAACCATATTGTGAACGGCTTTGGATGTGGTGCCGTTTAAGGGCTGATCTTGCCCTGGTTACCTCAATTCGAATAATGTGCCAGCGACTTGTCTACCTTTTTGAATTGGTTGGGAGCTCAAAAATCCGTGGCCATTCTCTTCCGATACCGCCTTTCCGTCTTGATTGTAGGTAGTTTTTTTTCTCGGTCCAGGTTTCACCTGTTTGGAATGCACTGACGGAAGACATTGTCTCGGCTAGCTCGGTACAGACTTTCAAGTGTAAACTTAAGGATTTTAATCTGCAACCCGTTTTATCCTGTCCAGTTTAATCGTTTTGGTATATTTTAATCTGAGTTATGCTGTTACTCTTTTAATGTGTCAATTATCAGTTGTTCCACAACGTTGTTTAAAAGGTGGTTGGGTATCAGTGGCAATCAATGTTGCCCTTCCCATCCACCCTGGTTCCTAGAGATGAACAGGAAACTATTATTATTATTATAAAGATACCCTACCTCGAGATTTGTTTTTCTCGATACTGAAAAGTAAGGAACTGACAGGAGAATAATGCATGCAGGCCTCAATCTCTGGTGGAAGATGAAGATAAAAAAAATTCCCGTCTTACCACGAGATCTAACAAATGACCCACTTTTTCCTGCTAACAGATATGTTTGAAGAGTGCACGCAATTAAGCCTATAGAAAACAACAAGCTGGATTCATGTTTTTACATTTCGACTCCAGGATTAAGCTGGTAGGCTCTCCTCCGAAAGCTTCGATCCAAACTGGAGCTGTTCACACATGTTGGCAAGCACAACGTGATCACTTCTGGCTTCCATGGTGGGGTATCGTTCATAGGAAAGAGGTATGAGAAATCGAACAGTAAACACATGCCAAACAACTGTCACAATCCAAGCCGACCTTCCACATATATCCTCGACAATTTGTACAGATTTGCAACATGCACTCCTCTCCCATACAATGGATTCCACTAGCTGATGAAGGAAGAAAAGAGGACATTTTACGTCGATACCACATTCGACGATGTGGATATCGGCTACATATTTGAGGTTGATCTCGATTATACCAAAGTTCTGCACGACAGTCACAACTATTATCTCCTTGCCCCGAGAAGCAGGTGATCAGAGAGAAGCTAAGATAAGATGAAGTTTGTTTACACAATGAGCTAAAGGGAGGTTGGAAAGGCAAGCCTCTAACACCTGTCCACGAAATTACAAAGTAACATAGAGAGACAAGGAACACAAAACTATAAAGTATTAAAGAAAAACAAAATACAATCCCAAAAAGTATACAATGGCGGTTCAGAAAAACCTGCTAACAAAAAATAAGTGTCAAATCCTAGGCTGTAAATCTCATCAAAAAATTAAAGGCTTAAATAATATTCCTATGCAAGGCAAGTGGTCTTCAAGCGATTTTTGAAAGCGGTGAGTCTATTTGACTCTACTACCGATGATTGCAACAATTAACCACACGATTGCAAGAAAAAGAATTTTTTTAGTATTTATGCGAGATTTTTTAACTACGAGCTTCCACGTATGGCCTCTGGTATAATTTCCAGGTCCGAATTCAAAAAAGAATGACGAGTCTACCTTTAAATTACCATGTAATAGAAAGTAGGTAAGCCACAGATCTGCTCTCAGCCTTCTAAGTTCGAGTGATTTGATACCCAGAATCCTATAAGATCCATAATTCCCTAAAACCTTTCAGATTTTCTATAACACTGTGTTGAACTGATTAGAACTGCGTTGAACTGAATAGTAAGTAATTAAAAGACAAGTTATTCTTGCCAAACGAGCTGTTCACACATTTGTGTTCTGCCAAAGGGAGTTGCCAGTTATTGGACTAAGATTGCAGGTTATTAGGTTCGATTTTCAAAGTCATACACCACTGCACCAAACTGTTCATCATCATCAGTGAATTTGATTAGAGCGATATCACTTTTAGAAGATTTGAGGTCATTGATAAAAATAATAAAAAGTAACGACCCAGGGCAGATCCTTGTGGGCCCCAGTGATGAAAAGTTATGGGAGAAGATCTTTTACCATCAAGCTCAACCCACTGTTTCCTACCAACTAAAAAAAATCCCTGAGCCAATTAAATAATCAATTTCGTTATCAATTTTTTGTGACTAACTGAATCAAAAGCTTTAGTATAGTCCAGATAAATTACACCCACAAGGATATTGTGGTCAATATGTGAGGTCCAAAAATCAAAAGAGTACAATAGTTGAATTCTGACGGCTTGTCCTTCAACAAAACCACATTGGTTATTAAAAAGAAGATTATGTCTATCAATTTGGTTGACCATTTCCTGTTTAATGAAGAAACACAACTCAGGACAATAAGGAAACAGAAGGGTCGGATGTTTCGCCCTTTAAAATTTTTTTTCTGTGTTTCAGAGTAGGTAAAACATCTGTTTTAAAGGACACTTCGCAAATCCAGGAAATTGGTACACAGATTTCGTGCTTGATTTCCGTAAGCAAGAATGCTGATAGACAATCAGAGCAACCACATAACTCTGTTTGATTTTAAGAATAGCTTTCAACACTTCTTGTGAAGTAATAGTCCTAACTATGCATTCAGGGGTGTTACACTGGAATATTATTTCAGGCTTGAAGCCATTTCATTTGTAAAAATTTTTTAATTCGTTAGCAAAAACACCTAATTTGTTTTTAATCGGTGGAAGAGTACGGCACCTACCAGATTTAGTTTTAACAAACTTACATAACTGTATCACCCTTCCCAAAAAATCTAGCGAAAGATCTGGGCCTCAAGATCAAACTAGCCACCAAGCTCCTTCCGAATATCCTTCAAAAGAAGCAGTGCATCGTTCACTACCGTAACTTAAAATTCTACCGTCAACACGGTATTCACGGTGAGGATACATTGAATTTAATACAGAGAACAAGCAGCTGTCAACCTCCCGGTTCGAAAAAGATTACTTTAAATTATTGACCAACTCCGTACTTGGCAAGACGATAGAAAACAAACATGGCAAGTCAATGTAAAGTTGCACACAAACTTGCGAATGGGTCTGAGTACACGTCTCAACCCTACGCCTATTCCTACAACATCTTGCACGAGAGCCTCGTTCAGATCAATCAGCCTGCATGAAGCATCACTTGCAACCTGCCAACGTTCTCTAGATTTTCCATACTGGAACTATGGAAGGTTTCAATGTTTGAATTCCGTTACGAGAACGTGCAGCTAATATATGCGGATCGTGCGAAATTATTTGTCAGCAACACTGACAGTCTGTGCTACCACATAGAGATGGAGGACTTGTACGAAAATATGCTACAGGACCACGGTCATTTTGATATGAGCAATCATCCTTTGTTTGCCACGTCGAACAAACAGGTCCTGGGGAAGATGAAGGAAGAAACTGTGGGTGTCCCCATCTAGAAATTAGTTGGCTTGCATGCGATTAATGTACCATTAATCAAAATTAACCAAAACTGTAGGGAGAGTGAGCACTATGAAGGCAAAAAGAATCCAACGTTCTTTGTCAACAGACATTTACACTTCATCGATTATAAACATTGTGTTGACAAGATCACCAGCATCGGGTCCAAGATCAGCTCAGTGCAAGTCACCAAATTTTTCTTCTCACCATACAACAACGAACGCATTCTACTAGAATATACGGCGAGAATATTCTGGCGATTGGACGTGTACGTAGTCTCGCAGGAACCAAGAAAATCGAAAAGTGAATTTAGTAGAATCAGGGGTAGCATAAATATAAGCGGGGGTATACAACTTATTTATTGACTCTTGTGGGAATATATGACTTACATTGAGGCCGTCTGATATCTTGAACTGCTGCTGGATTTCCAATAAGTAAATACACATCGAGTGGTAGACAACATCTGTATTTTGTCACTAGATACAGTTAGCAGTACATGGGCAATAGGGCCCTGTAAATACATTTTTATGTAGATCGTCCAACGATCCCTTTCTCTAGCATTAGCCAACAATTTATGCACTGCATTGTTACGTTTAATACATAAACAATTACCGCTCATAGACTTGCGTCATGAATCCCTCCTAATTGTTATGTTTTCAAACTATTTTAGTCAATGTTAGTGATACAGACTTGAGGAATAGTTGAAATTTCCACATATTGAAAAGAAACTCATTTTCCCCTTTTTAGTTGTCTACTGCTTTCACCTTTTACAAGTTACAACTATTTATCCTACTTTTACTCCTAGTTTCGTGTTTTCACACACTACAAAGACTTAACTCTGCAGTTAAGAACGGCATGGGACTTACCGTCTATTTATAAAACAAATCCTAGTTTTTAAGTAAGTTTCCATGTTTTAGTACAAAGAGAACTCTTCCTTCATCACCTCTTTCATTTTCTTGTTACTTACATTTTTCGTTAAAATGTCTGCCTTGATTGAAACACCAGGCACATGTTTTAGCACAATATTGCCTTTCAAAATTTCATCACGGACATAATTCATTCGACGTGTAAAATGTTTAGAATGAGAATTTCCACCTCCATTTGCTAAGTCAATAACTGATTTTGAATCAGTAGAAATCTCAATTGGATAACGAAGCAAATGCGGACTAACCTCGGATACAATACCTCGAATTGAAATTAATTCTTTACACAAATCGCACAATGCATTCATTTCCGCCTCACAACTACTTAATGCAACTACTGACTGTTTTCGAGCTTTCCATAGGATTGGGGTTTTTCCAATACAAATACAAAACCCACTTGCAGATTTTGAGCCCTTAAAACAATCCCAACTTGCATCACAAGCTCCATTCAAATAATCACCTTTTGATGGCTTGAGGTGTAATTTATAAGCAGCTGTGCCCTTCAAATATCGTAAAACTCGTTTTAATGCTGTGAAATGCATTTGTGTAGGAGAATGATTGTATCTTGATAAATTCATGGTTTGATAGCAAATATCTGGTCGACCACTAATAGCAAGATACATAACTGATCCTAACATTTCTTGGTAAGCTGTAATATTAACCAATGGTGAATTTTCGAATTCATCAATATTTTGTCCTGCTGCACTAATAGTTCTTGCCACATTACATTCTAACATGCCATACTTCTCAAGGATTTTCTGTACGTACTTCTCCTGGCTAATAATAATTTCATCGTTTCCCACGTTAATACTTAACCCAAGGTAATTCTGCTGTTCGACAGCAACAATCTCAATTCGATCCATTATTTTTCTCAAAAATGTCCGAAATACTTTCTCATTAGAATAAGCGATCAGATCATCGTCAACATAAATACATATTACTGTAAAAGAATTTTGACCGATGGCAAAATAACAACAGGGGTCATATTGAGATTGTTGTAAACCAACTTCTACAAGAACTTTATGGATTCGTAAATTCCAGTTTCTCCCCGAACATGGTAAACCGTACAGGCTTTTATGCAACAAACAAACCATTTTCCTCGTTTCCCCCTCTGGTTGTTGCGGAAAACCGGGTGGTTGCCGTACATATGTGGGTTTTTCAATGTCCGACTGGATATAAGCCAGCACGGCATCGTAAAATTTGAGTGTAAACTTGAATTCCGCAGCCATATATAGTATAAGTCGTACAGTATCTAATTTTATGACAGGACTGTAACAAATTTGATAATCACTGCCCTTTTTCTGGCCATAAGCTTGTGCAACCAGTCGGGCCTTGTGTTTCCGAAGTGATCCATCTGGATTTAACTTCCTGACAAAAACCCACTTGGTAGGAATAATTTTCGTATTAGGTGGCTCTGGGACTAGGTCCCACACATGATGTTGCTTTAAGGAAGTCAATTCAGATTGCATAGCATTTATCCACTGAACTGATTCAACGGACGTAATGGCTTGGTAATAATTTGTAGGTGCTGAAATAGTATGACATGCTATAGCATGGTAACCTAAAGCTTGAAGACCTATTTGCTGTTCAACATTTTGAAAATTACTATTTTGTTGATTGCTATTTCCATCACCACTTGATGTTTCCTGCCTAGCATGCATAGTCTGTTGCTGTTGTGCTTGTCGCCGTCGTTCGGCCATGACCGCCTTAGTGGTTCCTTTTGGTCGCCCCCTCTTCTTCGTAGTTACATGTTGTGTAGGTGCAGTGCTTGGTATTGACCGAGGCCGAGCTTGATCTGGATCGCTTTCTGGATCGTTTTCTGGGTCAGATAACTGCGGAGGCTGATCAAGGTTGCCATTTGGATTAGAGGATTCTGAGGATGACGACGATGAATCATCATCTTTATGATTCTCTCTCGGTTGTAAAAAAGGGAAATTCTGGGGAACGTCTATTTTTTAAGATTGTTCCACCAGGTACGTTTTCATCAAATATTACGTCTCTTGAATGTAGGAGTCTCTCTGTTCCAATATCCATAACCAAATAGCCGCCTCTTGCTGTGCCATATCCCAGAAATATAGCTTGTTTAGCTCGAGGTTCGAATTTTGATCGTTGGGAGGGTGGAACCCTATAGTAGACTAAACAACCAAACGTTCTGTGATGCCTGCCTGATGGGATATAGTTCCCTCCATGCCAACGAGTCATAGGAGTCTCAGTTTCCGGTAACGCTGCAGTTGGCAGTATATTGTGATAATAATTTGCCGTATGAGTAGCAAATTGCCAGAATTCATCAGGTAAATTTGAGTCAAATAGTAGTGATCTTGCCAACTCCATGATTGAACCATTGGCTCTCTCAATGATTCCATTTTCAACAGGTGTCGATGGAGCTATTCTTTCATGACGTATACCTTTAGAAATACAAAATTCAGCAATTGACCGACAGATAGCTTCTGGTGCATTGTCAGATTTTATTACTTTTACTTTATGGTTGGTTTCATTCTCACGAAAATTGATGAATGTCATAAGTGCATCTGCAGTTTCAGATTTTTCCTTAAGGAATAATGAGAACACACGCCTAGAATAATCATCAATCACATTAAGGGCATATTTTGCATGTGTGAAAATTGCTGGGACCTTGATGGGGCCCACTAAATCAAACGCTAGACGTTGCATAGTATACGTCGATCGTATGCCATGTCTACCCGTAGTAGGTGTACTTTTCATTTTAGCCTCAATACAGACTTTACACAGCGGTAAATGACCCTTCTTAAACTGTATACCACGTAATAGGTCATTACGCAGAATAGTTTCCATTCGTGCTTGCGATGGGTGTCCGAGTCGTCGATGACCATAGTAACCACAATGCATCGCGTTTTGTAACCTATTTCTTGGAAGGTAAAGCCTGCATGGTACCTTTAAATACGTTAGCATTTTTTGTCTTCCTAGGGTCAGTACTAGTTGGGGTGATGGTAGATTGGTCATTCGGAAGTGACTTAGCTACAGTTCCATCTATCATTATTGTGTCTGCTTGTAATATGTACGCACGTTGAAGTTTCTTCCCAACACCAATAATTTGTCCGGAGGGGTGAATCATCACAGCTCTTCCGTCACCGAAATCCGTGTGTATTTTTTGCTCATCCAACATTGGGACAGATAAAAGATTATCAGCCATTTCTGCAGAATAGAGTACATCTCTTATCAATAATTTTCCACCTCGTGTAGCAATTAACACTTCACCCTTTTTGGTAGCGTAGATTATGTTGTCTCTACCTGCTAGAGCAATTGGAATATGTACTGGTACCCAATTCCTAAGCCAGTCGTCACGAAATGTCAAGTGAGTGTTGGCTCCTGAATCCATCAGCCACGTGTATTCCACATTCAAATGTCTTGTCTCACCTAAGTTAACAGTTAGGGCATAATATAATGGGTCTTCTTTCTCGTCCATACAATCTGGAACATCTTGAACGTATGTCAGAAATGCCATGCATGCATTCTGTGGGACGGATGTACCGGCATCATCTTCAAAATCAGGAAATTGAGGGGCAGAATTTTCGACATAGGCATGCGGATCATTTTTACAGTCATTCGCACAAGCTTGATGTGCTTTTGGTACACGTCTGCGTTGATTCCCTTGTCTATTCGAGCCTCTGTGTCTGCTAGGTTGTCTTCCACTGTTGCCAGTGGTATTCACTTGGCTAGGTATATTTAGGTTAGGCGGTGTGGATGTTACGGTTGTAACATAAATTCCTTGGGCTTCGTCACGCTGTCGTTTTCTGCAAACCATACGGGTGTGATTATAAATTCCACAATAATCACAAACTTGGGCTTGTTGCAATGATCCTCTAGATAAGGAACGGCCACGTTGATTTGAAGATTGGCCAAGCCGTCCGGGTACAGATCGTGTGAATTGGCGTGTTGTTGATCGCCCTGTCCAGGGAAACATCATAGAAGTCTGACTTATTGGTTCTTTATCACCATATTTGCTTAATGTTTCTTCGACTTTGGAAAACGTCAAGTCTTCTTTAAGCTCTAAGGTTTGTACTAATGAGGCTAGATCGGAACGTGTCACTCCTTTTAAGACGTAGTAACATAACTCAGTGTCTGAGATTTGTTTGCCTAATTGTAAGCATTTTTGTGCTAATGACTTCATCTGGGCACAGTATGAAACGAGGGTTTGGCCAGTAAGTAACTTAGTAGTTGACAGTTCATTATACGCTTCTAGTTGTCGGTACTCTTCTTGTCCAGTATGGCGTTCACGGATGGCAGTCCACAGATTTTTAGCTGACGTGTGATGCGCATATAGTGCTTTTTGTGTGTCATCCATGGTACGGTCAAATATAGTCCTGCACTTTGCGTCTGCAATGTCGTGTGCTGAGCGAATATCTGGCGCTGCATTATTTGGGGGTGCTGCATCTATTATAGCTTTTGTCCATACACCCTTTGATCGAAGGTATAATTGTACACTTGTTGACCAATACTGGAAATTATAGACGTTGAAGATAGTAATTAATACCTTTGTGTTGCTTAGTACTGTCATTCATGGTGTTTATGCGTTTGTTCGCTTGATGTTATCTTTTTATACAAAAAATTGTAAGGAGTATCAAAAATAAACGTTTCGAAAAAGTTATTTGTATCTAGCTTGCCAAGTCACTTCGTTTCTTGGTTCACTAACATTTGGACATCCAGCATGAAGTCATCATAGAAATTTGTAGGCTTACCGTCGCCATTACAGTTCAACCACGCTCTGCTACCATCTTGTGGGAATATATGACTTACATTGAGGCCGTCTGATATCTTGAACTGCTGCTGGATTTCCAATAAGTAAATACACATCGAGTGGTAGACAACATCTGTATTTTGTCACTAGATACAGTTAGCAGTACATGGGCAATAGGGCCCTGTAAATACATTTTTATGTAGATCGTCCAACGATCCCTTTCTCTAGCATTAGCCAACAATTTATGCACTGCATTGTTACGTTTAATACATAAACAATTACCGCTCATAGACTTGCGTCAACCCTGAACCAACTGTCATTAACGGTCCTGACATCTGGCAGCGGCAACGTGAAACAAAATGTTTCCGACGCCACCAATTCTTCGTGGCCACTTGGTGAAACACTCGATTCTCGAAATAAATTCAAAACAAATTGCACCAGCCGTTACATTGCCCATAATTTTTACTTTTTTATTGAAATGAAATTTTATTTAAATTTTTTAAATCGAGTTAGAAATTCTAGTTATGTTAATCTGTTTTGTTTTCTCCTTGCCCCTCCCACGCTCGCTTGTTGCGTCAAGATGGCGTCAGACGCTGGTCGGTTGCGTTGTAGTTTTCCGATGCTTGCACATTCGGTCAAACAGTGTTACGGGGAAACATTACTATGCAGCTTTGAAACCATTTACTTTTTGAACCTCAACCCTGTCAAAAAGCATCATCATCAGCATGGTGACGAGCATCAAAAAAGATGTTTAAAAACGAAACGAAGACTCCATCAATGACACGGAACTGCATCAATGACAAACATTCTAAAACATGGTGAGAACTAACTCGTCTCGCCAACGTGCCACGCCTTTGTCTGAAACGCTGGACGCCGGTTTCAAGGCTTCAACAAAGGTTCAAGCAATCTACGCAGCCGACTGAGACTCTGACGATCCTGTACTGATGTTCAATTTGGACTTCAATCGACGAAGGTAAGTCAGTGTTTCGTCCAAGGTACGATTTTGGTAAATAATTTGGCCAAAAAAATTGATAGCTAGGCTACATATTGAAATACGAAAGGCTGGTCAAAAGAGGCAACAGCTATAATTAACAAAGCTATTTTTTCCCTGTACCTAGTTGCTTTTGTAGACATTATTCTGGATATTATGTAGGCTGTGTTAATGTTATGTGGTAAATAAATACATATGCCATGTTAACAGTGCACGCACGATGAATTACAGTACAATTCACAACAAATCACGTGTACACAGTCTTCGATAATTATTGGTCCTGTAAATAAATAAACAAACACCTGCTTAGCAACCAGGGATTGGTGTTATTTATTGTACCTGAACACAGTACTGTATCATATGAGTAGTAACGTGTTTCTTTTTTTTGGGGGGGGGGGGGCAAGTGCACTCCAGGATCTTGTTGAAAAAAAGTGCTGCAAGCCATATCAAAACCTTTTTTTTTTGCCCCGATGTTGATAAATTTATCTTACCCATCCCCCCCAACTACCCAGTTTTTTTCTGATAGGTGTAATGAAAAACAAAAAAGTCGCAGAACCACTGATCTTTAAAAACTAAACTATTCAGCGGGTGGGGGGGTGAGTCAGATATAGTCCGATATTGATATCAGTATAATCTGTATTTATTGGTATTTTTGCCGTGTCGGTATCGGACCACTGCAAGGCATCCGATACAGATATTCGTTATGCCAAGAAACGCAACCATCTTCCCTCCAAAACTGACACCAATCACAGCAAATGCAACAACCAAGTGAGAAAAGCAAAGCCATTTGCTCAGTTTAATGAAAATATAGCACACGACAGTTCCAATGCTCTTACGTTTTATGACGACCAACCTAAAATCTAACTGAGAAGATGAATGTACTGAAGCCATAAGTATGAATACGAGTAGAAATGCTGGTTATTGCGTCGCAGAACTTTTTTTGATAATCTCAACAGTTGGAACCCATGCAAAACCAAAAAATGAAGTTGCATTTGTATGAGATTTAAACTTTTAGTCGTGATTTATTATTATTATAAGTATTATTATTAGTATCGGTACCGGATCAGATCAGATCAGATCGGTCGGTTTACCCTTTATCGGTATCATATCGTATCGGTAAAAAGTCATATCGGCCGACCTCTAGGGGGAGTAGAGCGGTTCATTCTAACCATGCATTATGCATACGATGTTGGATGTGCCTGTTTTATATTAACTGTACCAAAAAAGGTATGTAAAAGGGCTCACCAACTCTGCACTATAAACATAGTTCCCTTTTGAAACTACCCTGCCTGGTGAAAATCGGACAAAGGCAACTGCCCTTACTAACCTAAGCTGTAATAACATCACTAAAAACAACACCAGGACATTACCATAAATAAATTATCTTTTCGCGAGTGTTGGTGAGCTGTTCAACATAATATCCAATAAAGTTAACGGCAAGCAAGGCACTATAATTAGTCATGGGTAAATAATGACTAAATTTAGATTTTTACACTTCACTCATTTCGTAGCCGTGTAACCTAGAAAATTAAGTCTGTCAAAATAAAGACAACCAGCTGTTCACTGAAGTAGGAATTAAAACCTAATAGGCCTACGGAACTTGAATGGTAGCCTATTAGAATAGCAACCACCCCCCCCCCTCCCCAACAAGGTCTTTTTTAACTTTCGGTTTTTAACTTATTACTGTTAGCTTTACAGAAACATGAAATGAAAATGGAAAATTTGCAGTGCATGTGCTGCCATCATCCAAAGGGACTCATTAGCCTATTGTTTGTTTGGTCTGCTGTGCAGCAATTAGCCTTTCTCAAGAGGGGTGCAAGGGAAAAATTATTGGCCCCAAAACAGTTCGAACAATTTTGGGGCGAAGGTCCATACCCCCCACCCTCCGAAAAGTGACAAAATATAGCCTATATTATTTTGAAAGGGCTGAGGAGAGGATGGCTTCTTCTATAAACTTCAATAAACTGTAAGTAGGCTATGCGTCAAGGTTGTAGTGTACAAGTTTAAAAATAGTTTAACGTATTTTCTAAAATAAACACCAGAAAAAATATTTTTTTTATTTTTCATCGTAAAAGTTGGGATTCAGTCTTCTAATTTCGTCGCTCCAGGGCCCAGGTGCTTTGCACCCTCTGCTAACCCCCCCCCCCCCACCCCCCCCGGTTGACAATTAAATTGTTGGCGAGTAGCAAAGGTTTTCAAGGGGAGCTAGGCATTGTCGGCTGCGAAAAGTGAGGCCACACCTTGTGTTCCCTCTCCTAAACTGCGTAGGAGAAAAAATGTTCTACTCTAGTTCCCTTTACAGCAATTAAATAACGCAAAACTCAAAGGTCTTGTGATACTAAAGTTCATCTAGAGTTAATTTTCGACAAACGTAATGAAGGTCGTCTGTCTTTTTCAGGCACTACTTGAATTTGTGGTTTTTTGAGTCTACGTCAGCCTTTCCTTTTGTGGATGTTTTGAGTTTCGAGTTTGAGCATCTCTAGTGGCAGGAGTGGAGCAGAGCTGATGATTGCTTTCCACATGCTGCTGAGCAACTCTTGGAATTTGGGATGACTGATGGTTGGCCATTCTGAGGGGGGGGGGTGAATGTTCATGCACGGGAAATAAGTTTCTTTGTTTGCCAAACATACTAACCTGATAATTTCGCATTACATTGTCCTCAATTACATTACCCTCTGCGCATGCGCAACCCTCTCTATATAAGCGAGAACGTGGATCGTCTCGGCATTCATTTTCCTCAGAGGTTCCTAAGCATCTCCTCGTCTCCCGCTTTTCGGCCTGAATTTTAGATTTTCCTGTCGCTCATCTACGACGATGGATGCTGCAGAAGTCCGGTCGGTCGTAAGGTGTAAAATCAGCGGGAAAAATCAGGTTGTTACTCGGTCGAAAGCAAAGTAAGAACTGGTAACCCCAGTCCAAGGGGCGCTGTTTTATAGGTCACGGTTATCGGTGAGGTCATTGAGGGGGGTGCAAGCCCTTACATGTAGCGTGATCCGGGGATTCCCCCTACAGTCCTTAGCAACGCCAGCTTCTAGAGCTGAATAAAGAAAAATGGCGTTGCTAACCTCAAATTAAAACAAAGTTAGTATACTGGGTTTGCCATAGCAACGAAATAAATGATTTTCACGTGCACCAGTCGTCATGAACACAACAGCAGATATCGTAACCTAAAGTGTTACTTCAACAACGCCACGACAGTTTGTAGTTGTTAACTACAAATTTAATTTTTTTTTGGTGTAAAAATATGCTATTGCCATGCACACTTAAACAAACTTTACACGTGCCAGTTTCGACACGATCACAGTTAGATTACAACAGACACAATCATTAACCACCAGAAAACAGTTTATTTACGATTGATTGATTTTTTATGCACACCCCGTAACAGCACACATAATGAACTGCGTGAGCAATAATAAAACACGTGCGAGGCCAGTGACATTTCCCCGTAAGAATCTACGGCGGACTTTTTGCTTGTTTGTTTGGGACGGGTGTGTGGCCATCGAATAGCTTTGCAAATCTTCATTGACAGCCTTCTCGTACGTCTTAGACTTTATGTCGAATGCCTATTCCGATTTCGAGTTTTCAACGAAAATCATCAGTCTCTCTCGGCCAAAAAAAAAGTTGGTCGAGGACGCGTACACGAGAATTTGTGTTGTTTGACAACAACATATCTTGTAAAAATCATACATGTGTACGGTGGAGTTTTAAAGCCAACTTCTTGGACTAAATAATAATAAAATGCATCATTTTCTCCAGTAATCACTCTTAAAAGGGTCATTGTAAAGACTGTGGAATAATATTTCTTTCTTCATCTATTTCTTTAGATGAATGCTAGTTTGGTAGGGGAGGGAGGGGGCCATATTTTAGATATCTGCTAGATATTTTATACTGAACTAATTTATTATTTTTATTTGTTACAGTGTGTCAGTGATGCTGAGTGTCTGTTTTGTTTTTGTTTTTTTTTTTAATTTATTTTTTTATTTGTTACAGTGTGTCAGTGATGGTGAGTGTGTGTCTGTCTGTTTGTTACGCATTTTTTTATTACCATTCTAAAATGTAATTTCCAACTCAGCTTTTAAGTCAGCTATCCTTACATGTCCAGGCATGTTGCCAAGGGGTCAGGTGCACTTGAAGGGGGAAATTCCAATGACTGGCCACAGTCCTATTGATAGGGAGAAGGGGAGTCAACTTCCTGGTCCAGCTTAAAACAGGAATAAAATGCATCTTTTCCAATATTCAGTCTTAAAGTGTTACAGAAAAGTTGTGCAACAGAAAGAATAATTTTAAAAGAGATGATTCTTTTTTTTTTTTTTGCTTTTAAAGGAGTGTGCCATAAAACTTTACTTAACTTTAAAAGGACCATGGCATATTTCTTAAGTTTTTAACAAAGGTAATAAAGTTTTGGAAGCAAGAATGGTTTAGGTGGGGGGAAAGGAGTATCTTCCTTAGTAACCACTTGTGCAGATTTTTATGCCCAGACACGTCCGGCTCATCACCTGTGTCACCCCACTTACAACAGCCCATCCCTATTGTTATCTGATAAAGGGGAAGGAGGGGGGATTTAAAGTCAGCTTCCTGGACCAAGTTAAAACAGAAATTATAACTGCATCTTTTCCCAGTTTTACCAAGGGTAATATTTCTCTTCTAATAGGCAAGAGTTTTGGGGGCTTCATCTTTAAAAAGACTGCTATTTAGGTAAAAAAATTATTTAAAGGTAGGGGGTGGGGGGGGAGGGGGCCATCTTTTAAAAGGCTGCTATTTAGGTAGGAGGGGGGAGGGAGGCCTCGTTTAAAAGACTGCTATTTAGGTATTTTTTAAGGTACGGGTGGGGAGGGGAGCATCTTCAAAAGACTGCTACTTAGGTGAAACTTTTTAAAGGTAGGGGTGGGGGAGGGGCCATTTTTAAAAGGCTGCTATTTAGGTAAGTTTTAAAAGGTACGAGTGGGAGGGGGAGGGGGGCCTCGTTTAAAAGGCTGCTAGTTAGGTATTTTTTTAAGGGACCTCTTTTAAATAAAAAGACTGCTAAATTTTATTTGTGCTGTAATGACACCCTGTAGAGAGGCTTGTTTTTAATATTATTTTTTAAATATTATTTTATTTGAATTAACACTCCTACAGATAATTTTTTAATAGTCAACTTCCTCTAAAAACTCCATGCCTCGTGATGTTATCGCCTTCAACTCCAATCTTATCTTTAAGACCATCAACTCAACCCTCCCTTCCAACTTGTCGTGGTGGTGTAGTGGGTTAGGGCGTTAGTTAGTAAGTCATCTGATAGCCCAGCTGGTGCTGGTTCGAATCTCGCCTCAGCCGAGAAAAAAATTTTTCTACTGATTCAATACTAATTTAATAAAACAGGAAAAAGAAACGAAGGAACATAAGAAATCGAGGACGAATAGGCGGAAAGAAAGGTAAGAAAAAATGACGTCATGACCTTCATGACGTCACAGGGGTGCAGGTCAACATCCGCCTTCTCAATTCCGAGAAATTTACCGCTCCACTATCGTTCCACTTTTATAAAGAACATTCCCTTTGGTCTGCCAGCATTCACCCTGTTTCAACACTTTCAACTGAATGTTTGCAACTGATCTGTCACCTGCTACCTGGCGGGCACACAGCGATCTCGGAATCAAGACGTTCCCATCACACTGATGCTCCTTTACGGCGTTCATCCCACGACACAACCTCTGCCAGAAGCCAGACAAGGAAGTATTGCCCAGCACAACAATCTCAACCGTTACCAAACGTGATTCTACTACGATCTCTGCTTCCCCGGAGTCTCCAGTCCCAGTGGTTCCCATCTTCCCTCTGCAAAGATACCAGACAACCGCTTCTATAACTCCACCGGATGCCAGTTCACAATTCTGCCAAATACTGGTCAACCGCCTCCGCTGCCTTGTCCTTTTCAAACATATCTGCATAGAGTGTCTGTCAGTTTGACACTACTTCTGTCCTCGTGCCTGTTTTTCCAGGACTATTTCCCTGCTCCGCACCATATGCTGTCATCTTCCGTGCATAGACTATTATCTCAAGGCTGCCGGGGTGGCTTTCGGTTCCCGAGCCCTGCCTTCGTATTTCACTTCCCCAACGATCGATGGACTTCCCTACCGTGGCGTTGAAGAACCGGACCCTCACCACGGCCACTTCTTTCTCCCTGTTTTCTGGATTGCGACCGACAAACGCCACCATTGTGTCAACCTTCAGGGAGTGCCCTTGCCTTCCTTTCGATAGGCATCTCGCTTGGCCTACTGCGGTACCGGTTCCTGGGGACTCTTCATCTTCGACAACATAATAAACCCTGTTCTTCAAGATAACATCAACAACAGTAATAAGAAGCCCTTCGTCAGCTGTGCTGTTTCCAGCCACACGACACCGACATGAACATGTCACACCTGGGTTACCACAATGGTCCCATGTTCTACACTACAGTTCCTTGTTCAGGAGTTTGCCTCCACACTAGACTGCTCCCAGTCGCCATGCGCCTTACAATATTACCGTCATCTGAAACCCGCCCAGACAATGATTACCGTGAGGTAATGTGTTTTGTCATTTCTCTTTTAAGTACTCGGCTCATTCCTTGGACCCAGAACGTGACCGTCTTCCGACTCCCGGTCTTCCTCCCAGTTCCCTCGTGTGATGCACTGGGTATCGGAACATCATCCGAGGCTTCTTCAATTAACCTTGATCCACCTCGGACCGACGGTCGGTTCACACAATCTGGCATTCTGGGGTCGCTGATTCGCAGCACAGGTACGCGTCAACGTTGGTCCCTCCTCCAGTTTTTGACGAGGTCTTGATAACAATAGAAAAGACAGGCAACTATAAACTAAAACTTACCAGGGGCACCTGGTGGAAGTTTGTTTCTATTGTCTAAATGAAAATATAGGTTACCTTTACCCGCCCGGCCTCCCCTCTCGAGACCAAGGTTTCTTGAGAGGAAGAAATCTGAGGATTGCCTCAACTTGAACGTTTATATACTGAGGCCTGTGCTGGCACATGTCACAAAGAAGGGGAGCTGCGAGCCCAGCAGAGAAGCCAATTTTTCATCACTAGGGATTGCTAACAATAAAATAAAGGTAAAAAATATTTTCATTTAGGCAATAAAAATAAACTTCAACCAGGTGCCCCTGGTAAGGTTTAGAATCTAGTTGTCGGTGAAAAAATATCTACTACCTGTAAATTTTATTGCATTCAGTTCCTTTCTTGAGGTTTTTCGCTCTCTTGATCGGCCAGTGCGCAACCCCACTGTGCATGCGTCGCCATGCGCAGCCCTCCTATAAAAGCAGACGGCCCAGCCTGATAGGCATTTTTTTCCCTCAAGCTCGCGCCGAAGACTCGTTGCTCCTTATTAGCCCAGCCCATATTTCGCCTCTTGAAGACTGCAGCTAGCAACTATTGCCTCGCAGAAGACTCAGACCAAGAAGCTTTCGTCGAAAGTCCAATATGCCGGCGTATTTTCTCAAGTTCTCACCCAAGCTTTAGTCGAAAGTCCAAGATGGCGTTGTATCTTCTCACCCAAGCTTTCGTCGAAAGCCCAAGATGACGTGGTATTTTCTCACCCAAGCTTTCGTCGAAAGTCCAAGATGGCGTCGTATTTTCTTACCTTAGCTTTCGCTGAAAGTTCAAGATGGCGTCGCATCTTTTCTCTCCCCTGTAACATGCCAAAGTCGCACCGCCTACGAGAAGCACCCATTGAATCCTTCCAAGATGGCGTTCCATCGTCTTCGACTTTCGCCCAAATCTTTTGTCTATGATATCTTCATGGATCGACTGAATTCGACGGCAGTGATGTCCCTTTCGTTTCATCAAGCCTGCTGTCCTCCACCTGCCATTGGTACCGAAGCTTTCAACCCTCGTCACCACCTGCAACCTTACCGTGGATCATCGAAAGTTCTTCTGAAGCCTACCTCAAAGCCTCCCGGTTCTCTCTCAAACAGGAACCATCCGCCACCCTCTCCTCGGCCGGCCTCCTTTCCTCTGCATCCAATAGGAGGCAGCCGCCCACTCACCACTGTCGCGTGAACACGTCATGAAGAAGTTTCACCCTGAAGCTCACCACGTCACGTCACGTCACGTCAAGATCAAGCATCTGGTCCAACATTAAACTTTGCCCGACATGCTAATTCGTCAGTGGACGTATACCTCTATAGACCAGCCGATCCCTACGAACGTCTCTCGTCAAAAGACCGATCGTCAGAACCCTTTGTAGAAAGCCTCTCGCACTGAAGAACTTTGTCGAAAGCCAGTTGCCTCATGAACCTTCGTCAAAAGCCTCTAGCCCAAAGAAGTTTCTCGTCGCAAGCCGACTGTCTCAAAAACCCTTTTTGAAAGCCTTCCAGGTACGTTGGCTGTGTACGCAGCCACTATTTTCTGTTTTTCGTACGGCATAAAATCGTACGGTACAGGTAGGTTGGGCGGGAAGAGTTACCTTGCCGTTAAAAATAATCGAATTGTGGCTTCAAATAAAAGTTGCTGCATAAATTGTTTTAAAAGAAAATCGTGGTGATTCGAAGAGATATGTTAAACGGCTTGAAATAAAAAAAAAGGGTGGTCCACAAAAAACTTGACGACCCAAGATTTTTTAAGTCCAACTTTTCTAGTAAGCACCCCTCAGAACCAGGAGAGGACAAATCTTCCCGTTTTATTAGATTTGATTTCTGTTCTATCCTAGTTCTGAGGGGTTGCTAACTACAAAAGTTGAAATTATAAAATGTTGGGTCGTGTACCACCCTCTATTGCTATGCAGGAAAATAATTTGTCGGTTTTGAAAGGAAAGTCGTCGACATGGTGATTAGAAAAAGAGGAATAACTATATGGTGAGCAGGTTCATAAGAATTCAATCCTTGATATAGTTAAATATAAAATAAACTATGACTCTAGCCTATGTCTTCAAAAGTTGAGCCAGAGTGGTAACTGATGATATCTGTCATTCTAGTTTCATATCGCTGAAGATGAATAGCAGTGGATGTGTGGGCATGTTTATTTATACCCTACGTTCCCCGCAAACCCAAACACTCAACACACCCGTAAAATTTGCATCTATTTCCAATCCAAAGATATTGAAAGTCTGGATTATTCCGTTAAGAATCTTCCTACTAGAAGTCCTTCCAAGAAATCCCCAAAATTGATCTTGATACTGCAACCTCCCGGCTACACCCATTTGTCAATAGGGGGCTCGTAATGCGCATAGATCTGACTATTGGCACAGCATTTTTCCTTGAAATAATATGCGAGCCATTCATCACAACCACATTCTTTGACTAACTTAATTTTGCCATTCCCCCAGCTTGGGCCAGCTGAAAATTGTTTCTTTTGCCTAGGAAAATATATATAACCTGTGGATTTTTGCATTCGTTCTTTGCAATGCTGTGTTTCCCTGGTGGTTTTTTGGTTACTTTAAGTCGCCAGCTGCGTAGTCGTCCTCTGTAAAAGCACTTTCGCGTGAAAGGCAGGTATCATTTTTCCTCTCGGTGTTGGGAGAATTCCGTCTTGAATGATTGATAGAGCTTCGTGTTTGTATCGTAATTCTTCCAGGTGAGGAAGAAACGGCGTAGTCGTGCTCCCACCGAAAAGCTGCTCAGACGTGTGGTGTCATTGGTCTATTCGGGATGAGCCCCTTGCCCCTGGAGAGGAGTAGCGGCGCTTCTGTTTCGTCCTTTCGTGTTGTTGGTTGGCTTGGAGCGAAGGGCTGGTTGTTTTCGGAGCGACGATATTCGTTGGCGTTGGTCTGATACTTGGTTTTTGGCAGTTGTCATTGGTATTTTGGTGCGAAAAAAGGCCTCGTGGACATGTAATGGGCTTTTGTTGAGAATTTTGTTTGTTTGGCTTTGGCTTCCTGGAGACATCAAGATGCGGGGCCAGGCCTGAGAAGCCCGCGAAAGAGGGTGTCAGATTCGTGGATCGGCAAATTACACAACTGGTACTTGTTTGAGTCATTCAGTTTCAGAGTCGGGTTGAGGGGGATGTCCCTTAAAGAGTAAAGTGATGGTGTGTGGCAAAGAAGGCTTCCTGAAAAAGTTGCGAGATCAGCGTTGACAAGTGCTTGACTTAGGTGGGGTTCGGACTTGATGAAGCTTTTCGCACAAGGCGCTTATAGCCGTGTTCAGAAAGCCGTCTTGAGAAGTGGCGCAAAGGTCCGAAAAGCCGGCAGCGACATTGGAGTGAGTCGCAGGCATGTTGAAGGGCAGAGGAGAGATCGTTCGGGTAGGGAATACTTCTGGGCTTCTTTCGTGGCTTTGGGCATGATGGGCTCTTCGTAGCGGCGGAACTGCAGGCGACGAAAACTTACGATCTTTGTAGGACGAAAAGTGGGAAACAAAGTGGCATGGTGACACGCTGGAGGAAATATGACTTACCTTTCGTGCGAAAGCAGTTTTATAAAGGAGCACTGTGCCGCTCATGCACAGCTGGGTTACGCAGCTGGCGGCTACAAGGAACTGAAAAACCTCCAGGGAAACAAGGCATTGCGACGAACGAATGCAAAAATTCGTAGGTTACGTCATGTTTTCCAATCGGCAACAAGAAAGAGAAGTAATGCCTATTAGTTAATATCTAGTAGGACACTATCATGGCAGGGGCTAAACTGTTAAAAGCTGTTCCCCAAGACAGCAGGATGGATCAGAGAGATCGCATCACGTTGAACAAATGCGTAGGGACAAAGTAGAATCCGTCCTTTATATAGTGGGAAACATGGCAAAATGTGCCGAGTGGGTAGGTGGTTTTATTTATTTTGTAAGTTTGTCAAGCATAGGCTAATATAAAAAATACTGAACCGTTGAATAAAATGGTTTATTAATTTTTGTGTATAATTTGTAAACCATGATTACATTAAAACGTATGTCAAGGTCAGAGGTTAGTTGTCCGATATGACCGATAACTGCAAAGGTGAACCCGACTTAGTCCCTAGTGTGATATCTATCAGGCTAAGTGTGGCTCTGAGTATAAAAAAGGGAAAACTGAGTTAAGGTGGTTTGCAAGCTCAAGAAAGGAGGAATGTGAAGAATCACGAGGTTTGTCCCTCCACATTATTTCTTTCCAGATCTTTAAGCTTCCAAAACCAGTCAAGTTCAAAATTTAGCCTGTTTATGAGGATTGGTTTGTGTCAGGTGATTTGAGGCCAAAAGAAAACAAAAAAAAAAACGAAATTTTGCCAGCCCACCTGTCTGGCCGGCTGAAAATTGTTTCTGTGGCCTAGTAGGAAATATACAATACCTGAAAATTTATAGCATTCTTCCCTGAAGCATGCTTCTCTCACTGGAGTTTTAAAGCTGTTTAGAGACTGCCAGCTGCATAACCCATCCTGCGCATGCATGAGGATCCTCTATAAAAGCATTCAGGCGAGACTGGCCCAGCATCTTTTCCCTCTCGATTTGTCAAGTGGACACTCGAGGGGAGGCAGGGTGGGTTCAGGTATTGTATATTTACCGGAAAAATTTCGTTTCTATTGCCGTTCGGAAATATACAATACCTGAAAACTTGTAGCATTTCAGTAGACTTCGTCAACTTGGGTGGTGGGCACCCTTGACAAGGACCTAGGGTTACGAGCTGGCTTCCCCCAAAAATACTACACTTCGCACCTTTATGAAACAGAAAAACTGCAATATGGGTTAATCTATGGAAGTGGTTGTGGTAGTGGTTGAGTCATGCTTCTTGTCGGTATATGTTTCAGTGCTTAAGGAGGATTGGATAACATGTCTGGCAGTGATGATGGGTCTCAGACGATGCAATCCGATTTCTTGAGTTTGTCTCTCTTGAGTGATGGTTCTGTTGACTGTCTTCATTGTGAGGCTGCAGGTGAATTGTTGGGGATGCCGATGTCACTAGTGGAAGGTTCAGGATGCCGCACGTCTTGAGTTCATGCGTTGTGCACTAGTGTTGTTGTCAGTGCGAGTGATGCTGCGGTCAGCGGGAGCATGGTGGGCGACAGACTTGAACTGAGTTGTTTTGAGTCTGTGAAGGTGATCCTTAATCCACTCTTGAGAGGGGTGGGAAGAGTGACTGGTTGATGTGGTAGTGTTGTGGCAGTCCTGTGTGAAGTTTGCAGGTGAGGTCCACTGGCAAGATTGAATTTTGCAGCAGCGAGGACTGTATGTCAGTGTGGTCAAAAAATGTGGGTCAGGAAAATGCGGAGGATGTTATGCAGGGGTTCGAAACATGGTCCCATCAGGCAGGAGAGAAGTGTGGATGGGTCCCAGTCTGGAAAGGAACATTGTGTGGGCCACGATTGCTTGATGAGGGGTGAGAAGCACTGGTTGTCTTGGAGATGTGTTGCGTTTCCGATTTGAAGGACAGAGAAATGGGAAAGTCCGTGATAGGTGTGATGGTTTTGATGAAACCAGCGTTTCCTGTGGCTGTCATGGATTGTGATGATTGGTGCGCAGGTTGCTTTGCTTGAAATTCTGGGTGTTTCATTTTCGTCTGTTGAGCAATTGAATGTGGGCTTGCAGGGCTGTGCTGGGTTCAAAAGAGCAGTGTCATGTTTTTAAGATTGACAAAGTTCATGATAGAAGGTCTTGAGTACGACATGTTGTGGATTGGTGGATCTGCTTTTGGGATGTCTTGAAATGATGACAGTTGTCGTGAGTGAAAGATACGATCGTTAATCTTGGAAGAAGGATCGTGAGCGAGCTTTAAATCAGAATCGTCGCAAAACTGTAATGTTGGAGAGTTTCTGACGACTGGCATTATCTGGATTGCCCTGTTGTCTTCGGTGAAGAGTAGCTGACGAAGGAAATGACGAGAGTTGGTGGTTTCATTGGTTTTTGGTAAGGGCCACCTGTTGTAAAAAGATGGGTGTCAGGAAGTTGCAATGATAGTTGGCTTCAGAGCGGGGGAAGGGTTGGGACTGCGATCGGTAGTTGGCGAAGGACAGGATGGCAGTGGAGCTGTTGAGCAGTAGTCAGGCTGTGGCTGTGTTGGGAAAGGTTTCGCAATCGTGTGGAGCCGAGCTGTAAACGAATGAAAGTGAAGGAAAGCTGGCTGAAAGGACTTGCGGCAGGAAACTGAGGGTAGTCGATGAGGTCAACAGGCAGCGTCGGACGGTCCTAGGAAATTGATGGTGTCTTGCTGAAGCTGGAAATTGGAATGGATGTCGGCCACAGACAGCAAGTAGTGAAGGATAACAGCCGCGAAGAACTAAGGCAAAAAAGAGCTGCAATGAATGCCGTCCAGGGACAGCAGGCAGCGAAGGATGGAAGTTTTAACGGACTGCTATTTTTGTCCTCTAGGACAGCAGGTGGTGAAGCACGACTGTGTACTGGAGTGCAGAAAATGGTTGACAGGGAGTTGCGGGCTGCAAAGATGAAAGTTGGTAAGGGACAGCAGGCAGCGAAAAATGACGGTCCGAAGCAGCTGTAATGATTGGGACAGCTGATCGGTGAGAGGTGTTCGTTTCCTGTCAATTTCGACGTGTAAGGTTCACCTCGTCGATCTGTGGTGTTGGCACCACATGATGGGTTCCTAAGGGCCTGAGCAGAGTTCCCACTGAGACAGTCTTTTGGCAGGTTTAAATGTGTTTCGGC
>JAHWFP010053909.1:1599-11849 GCA_023313725.1 Lithobius niger | reverse complement strand
AACGTTTGGAGGGGCATTTTAAAGTCGCATGTGTACAATGGCTCGGTAACCAGTCTCTAAATCTCGGTTAGGCTTGACCTAATTATTTTTGTTGGATGCTGGGGTTAGACCTCATTAAACAGGCGAGGTTCGACAAAAAAAGTAGAAAAGGTTTCTAAACGGGTTTCATCTCTTCGAGGCTTCTACTTTCAAAAGAAAAGTTTACCAAAATATGAAATGGGGAACCTCCTTAAAAATCAAGATGGCGACCGAAAAACAGTCTTCCGTAGACCAGTAAATTAGGTCATTTTGGAGGGTAACCCGGACAAAATTAGGAGAAAGCTGAAAATTGGTACACAGGTACATTTCATCGTCCTGAGCAACATATCAAAAGTCCCCAAGATTCCCGCCATTGCTTTTGCCGCCATCTTGAAAGAATGGCCACCATTTTGGAAAAAAATAATTTTTTGCCTGTAACTCTTTAACCGTCAACAAATCAAAAGTATAATATGAAGCAAAAAAGGGCAGCACTCACTTCTGGAGAGAAAAAGGTGCCATACTCATTTCATGTAAAAGCAACCATTGAACCCCAAAATCATATTTAAAGTATATCATCGCGCGAATATTCCTTTTTTCAATTGAGTGATAAGTGATTTTCGTTTTCAAAGTGCTCTTGCGAGCCCCCTAATAGCCCGAAATGGATAAACTTAGGATTTTCTGAAAGGTGTGGATCTATTCTTTCCATCAATCCTAACCGAACTTGTTTAACTTAGATAGGGACCGTCCTATGTCCGTTTAAAGGTGAAGAGATAATGGCGTAGTGGCGAAAGCGTATGTTGATTTTCGAATTCAAAGTGCTATTGCGAGCCGTCTAATAACCCGAAATGGATACGTTTAGAATTTTCTGAAAGGCAGTAATCTATTCTTTCCATGTGGGTTACTACATTGAATGTTTATAGACAACGTTTCAAGATCACGCTAATTCAATGTTCACTGTTGTTGTACAGTGAATTTTCAACAAACAATAAGCCCACTGTTAGTAAAACAGACCCTGGCCTCAACACGTTTGTCTTCGTCAGACTTTTTTCTTTGAGCTAGCTCTGTTCTCACATTTGTTTTCCTTCGTGTATGCTGCGTTTGGCATGTTTGCTCTTTGTCACTGATTTCGTACAGATCTAATACAGATCAGTGGCAAAGAGCAAACATGCCAAACCCAGCAGCCACGAAGGAAAACTCATGTGAGAGCAGACCTAGCTTAAAGAAAAAAGCCTGACGAAGACAAACGTGTTGAGGCCAGGGTCTGTTTTTTTTTTGCATCTGCCCGACAGTCAAAAAGGGCACACCCCCATCCCCGGGGAGGGAAGGGGGGATTCTGTCCTTTTAAAAATGTGCAAATTACATAAACTAATAAGTTACTTTTTGGGGGGGGGGGGCTTAAGGCTTTAAAGTGTGTGGCTATCGACTATCGACGCTGATAAAGGGACCTTATTTTTCAAGATAAATATACTTTATTAAACAAGTGCATTACAAATTTCATTGCAAATAAAAATGAGGCCTCCGTATCAGCATGGAACTTTCAACATTTAGTACTCTGCCTTATTACCTTATGATACGCAGCAGCACCTTAACTTGAAAATAGCCCAAGCTACTAATTTCAGAATATAATAGGTTTTTTAGGTTTTCCATTACGATTAAAAACTACTAGTACGTTAGAACGGCAAAGTTAACCAAAGAAGCGATAGTTTCGGCTTGGACGAATGTTTCCTTATCTGTGTTGTGAATATATCTATTCGATTCGAGCGATGTGATGAGCAACATTAACGTTTTAGTTAAGTCCTTTCAGTTGTATTTTCCCCCGTTCTCAACTAATATCAAAAGAAAATAAAGAAAAGCTAACATAAAAAATACATTAATAATATAATAAAAAAAAAACGTAGGGCGCCAAAAATAAGGGTGAATCTGCCATTGGCAGACGGGCACAGGGCCCATTCCGACCCTGGTTGAGGCCCATAGATTTGTGAACAGTGGGTTGAAAATTAGCTGTACAACAAGAGAGCGTGAACATGAATTAGCGTGAGCTTGAAACGATGTCTATTCTTTCCATCAATCGTAACCGAAATTGTTTAGCTGAGAAAGACCGTCCTATGCCCGTGTAAAGGTTTAGTTGTAATTGGTGTAGCAGCTAGTTTCAATCTCAAAGTGCTATTGTAATGCTCATATTTGTATTTACATGTAAGTAAAACAATTTCGGTTAGGATTGATGGATAGAATAGATGCCATGTATATAATAATTATTGCGTCTGGAGTTGGTTCAATGCTAAGTGCTGCAATTCAGACATTCTTTGAGGTATTTTGATAAAATAAAAACCTTTATGTTCAGGATAAACTACATTAAAGTGAATATGTGTTAAAACCATGTTTTATTGTTCCTTTGACATTACGCTCGAAGAGGTGAAACCCATTGAGAAACCTTTTCTACTTTTTTTGTCGAACCTCAGCTAATAATTACTGTTTAATGACCAGACTATTGTGTAGTCATAATAATCTTGATCCAGGTAGTGTGGAAGAGATTAATAACACCAACCTTTTAACTGTAATTGTAAGGACTTGCCAACTAAGTGTAATTGTAATTTATTAAATGAAAGTTGTTTTGTAATTTATTTCTCAGGGGCTATCAGAATTAGACATGAAAAGGTAGAAGATGAAGCGGTCAGTCGGAAAATGGGATTTTTCCTTGCTGGTGCTGGAGACCGACACGGTGGAAGAAAAAGCCGAACCCCCACTCCCACCGTAGTACCTCAAAATGTGGAGCATGTCAATGCTACCGCCACCACCAACGCTACTGCCACTACCAATGCCACCACCAACACCACTACACCTGCAGAAGCTAGTAGTCAGGAAGACTAAATCATCATCTTTGTTGCTGTAGAGGTTAATGAGTGGTTGTGTCATTCCAGAATGTCTTTGTAGACGATGTTTCGTGTAAACACTGCTTTTTGGCCCAGTTAAGGGGAGAATATGGTGAAAAATGAAACTTTTGAACTAACCCTTTAAGTAAGTCAAACTTTGGAAATGATTTTGGGACAAGTGTAGCCAGGGAACAGTAATGCTACTCACCTAATTTATGTAGAATCGTAGGGTCTCATTTTGTTCTAAAACTCTTGACACATGGAATAGGCCTTTCAAATTATTTTTTTAAACTATTCATGTACTTTTTTAAACAAAACTTTAAAAACTGATTTTTTTTAATTACCAAATATTAATTTACACATCATAAAATATTTGTAAAGCACACCACAACCCTAAAACCAGGTGATTCCACGGGTGAAGGTCCATAGTTTCTTTAGCTGTCTTATTAAGAACGATAGTAGTATAAGCAGTGCTTTGTCATACGGAATCTGGACGGCCGGATTAGCCCTCAGCGCTTTTCTGTAGTTGCACCATGAATCGTCCGGACAAAATGTATGGTGGTGTTGCTGCTCTAGACATGGTGTGCAGCGTATCACCCACACACGCCTCACTCCGTCAAAATCATCTGCGTGTATTTGATGGCCAGTCCGCCTACCAGGTTTTCAGTTTATCCAAAAGATACACTATTAGGTTGCCTTTTCCCCAATCACACATGGTAGATGCACTCTTCTTTGATAATTGATAGGTTATCAACTTAAGAGCTGCCCTGTACTTTACCTCAATCATAGGGCTTGCTATCACCATTGGTTGATTACCGTAGGTTGTATTGTTCTAAGGATCAATTCCACATAATCCTCTCTACCTCCATAGCACCAGCACTGCCCATTAAAGTTTTTTTCACATTGTGATTGATGCTCCTCGTACCATTGGCTGTGGTATTCAGCACTTTCTTGATCCAGGTCTGAAGCCGAATTGCACACACATCAGTTGCTCAACACAAATTTATTGCAAGGCTAGTCTGCATTTCAATAATCACACCTACCCCATGATATGAAACATGGCCACGTTTTTCCAAGTCCCATCAAATGAAATTGCAACATTTATAGGTCCGTCTGGTGATATATCCTCCTCGTTTTCAACATAGGGTTTCTTTATAATAGAAGCAATTTTCTGAAAATGGACCTGCAAGCATGCATCACTGCTCATGCAAATGTTTGTTTTGGCCCTGAAATTTCAATTTTGACATTTTTATACCAAAAGTATGTCCGGCATATCCCAGCCCCATAGCACGCATGGCAGTCGCAGCTCTTCTGTTTACCTCATATGTCTTATTGTCTGGCATTTTATTTTATGTGTATAAATCTTCTTTCATTTTGCATGAGCTGCAAGACCTCACACCATGCAGGTAGCCAAACTTTTTTTCTGTTTACTTTTTTAGTCAGCTGAACTGACGAACTTTTGCAAATGAGGCACAGTAATTTTGAAAAGGCATTTTGCAGAAGTGCATCCCTAACCTAGTAATATGAAGCTGCTTCTTCTTACTTGTAGTTTTGTTTTCAAAATATTGAAATTTTCGTTTTGAAGCCGATGTTACGACTGCGTCCGGAGACCGATTGTCGCTAGCATCTGCTTCAGTGTTAGCTGAATCACATCCTCTGTCATCTACATTTCTGGCTGATTGTGCAACAAAATTAGTATTTTCGTTGGGCAAGAACCTTGTCGCAGTATCTAAGATGCTTTTTGGCTTGGGACCTATGCTTTTGAAACGTTTTTTCAAACCAAAAGCCCATTTAGAAGTTGTTTTTGAACCAAGCATCACTTCGTCACGGCTCGATCACGTGACCAGAGAGCGCTTCGCTGATTGGTGGACCGCTCTTCACTGACTTAAAGATGGATGACGTAGGTCTTCCCAGACAATACAAAACGGAGCCGAAAGAGGGTTTTCAATTCAGCTAGCTGCGAGCTTTTTTCTAACGAAAGATGGCGCTTATTTAGCTTTCCAACGCGACCAAGGATTGGAATGTTTTTATTTGCGAAAATTTATTTTCACGTGACAGTCCTTTATAAAATAATTATTTTCAAAGTTAAACCTTATATAAAGGGTAAATTAGGTTGGAATTGTATTTTTGGATAATCATTTAACACAAAACTAATGAAAACAGAAACTCTAATTTTTTTTTTCCGATAAAATTTCGCCTTGCTCTCTCCTTAAACATTTAAACCTTTCACACGGCTTACAATGCAAAATTACTATACAAAAGAGATAAAAGTGTGTTGCAATTACTAAATTGAATAAACTTAATCTTTGAATACACTAATTTTTAGTATAACAGATTGTTGTATTCAGCCGTGTTTTTGCAGGCTGGTGGTAGTTTTACAACACAGCTATTCTGCAACACAGCTATTCTGCAACTGTTTTTATTAATGTAGATACATTTTTTTCTAGTGTTTGAGTTGTTATCTCTGCCCAGGTGTAAATTAACTAATTTGACGAAGTGATGTACTGTACATGCTCAACTCTAATGCATCCTTTTCCCTAAAAAGTAGAAATATGATACTTTACTGATCATCTTCAGGCCTTTGGCCCAAGGAACACTTTTCCATATGAACGTCTTTCAACTGGCACTAATTTGACTCTTCCTTGGCCACAGTAAAAATGGCAGAAATATCGGTAATTACAGAGGAAATTAAAAAATCTGTTTCTTACTGCCGTTAGTAAATGTACTATACCTGTTAAGTTTGCATTGTGTGCTCAATACTGCATTTTACCCTTTCGCGCATCCGGCCAGCTTGGGAACCCAACTGAGCATGTGCGCAGCCCTCCATAAAAGCGGCTTGCCACGAAAACAATCCATCTTTTGTTCTCTAGCGACCCATGTTGCAGCACTCTCTATCGTTCGTCCCTTGACGTCTCCTTGCTTCGCCTGCATTGTTTCCCGGTCATCTAACTGTGACCCTCCTTTCGTCGATATTTTGGAGCTTTCGTCTTGTACCTGCCGTCACCCACTGGTCTTGGGCTTTCGCCACCTTGCTGCTGTCTTTGATGTCCCTCGGCAACGATTTTCAACCTCATGACATTCTGCTTTTGTCCTTTGTGGGCCGTCATCACAATGATCCTCGTCTGATTAACTCGTGGACCCTCTCGTCTTCCCGATTGTCATATCAAGGCATTCATCTTGGGGATTTCCTAACATCAGTTAACATTTTATTGTCAGGAAATAATTATGGAAAAATCTTCTATGTTGGCAACGTTCGGATCTAATTTGGCCACATCGATCCTGGATTTCGGCAAATTAACAACTACTAGACACACCTATGTAGACCCAACATTCGTGAATGATTCACCTCCCACTCCCCTCGCTGTAAATAATGTATGTATTAACCCAAAAGAAAATTCAAAATTGCTAATTTTGAATATAGTTTCGTGTATACTATATCCAAAATTATATTCAAAATTAGCAGCTTTCTCGTCAAAATTCTTAATAGACCAAGAAACTCGGTGTCCAATGCGTTGCATCCCCCCACCCCCACGCATTTCAAGCCCGTCTGATTTCTTAAATGCAGTTTATGCAACTAATATTTCCGATTTAAATAAATATATATTGAGGGTTTTTTTTTATCAGAGGTTTAACGCCCTAATTTTTCAATTAATTCAAACCCACTCTCCCTCCCCCCGTCAAAAAAAATTCTAGCATTCCTTTGGATGTTAGGACTTAGCCAATTTTTACTGAAGGAATCCGCATGTGTAGTTCAGGTTTCTGTCTTCGCTCATGACGTTATACAATGCTTCAATAAAGTCCAATGACACCAGTCGATTCGCACTGCCAACTATCGAGTGAGAAACGATTAATTACAGTGAAACACAGGAGTAGCTGTTAACAGGTCTAATTTTTAGAGTAGTAAAACAGATGACTGCATCAAATCCATTTAACCGAGCCAACCAGCGCGGCTCGCGTCTAGTCTTGACGTGCGATGCTGTGACCACTAGACCTTGAATGCGAGCTTCATTTTGTTAGATTTCAGTCGATGATTATGATCTATGCATGGTTCGGGGGGGGGGGGGGATTGAGGCTTAATGGCGCGTCGACAGCTTGGTCATTAGCGCCAACCTCAGTCACAGTGCAGTGGTCCGGGTTGCCACTGCACCACACATTACAGAGATATTATTCAAACCCCTAATCTAAATCTTGTCATACATCTGTACCTCCTGCAAAAATTGAAAAACACCGGACAGGAGGACAGACTTATCGCCCAATTGACGCGCAATGTCACGCGGAAGATGGAACCGACGACGAACACCATCAAGATGGCGACAATCAACAAGTAAGTGCCGGACCGTAAGTGGCCGCCGACACCAAGAACATTCAGGAGGGTCAACCCCCCGCAAAAGGAAACAGTGAGTAAGCCTGGTGTGACCAATTCGCAAACGGGCCAACACAACCTCTTCACGGCGACTGCGGCGACACGCCGAGTGCCACTCCTCGACAGTGCCTTTAATGGCCCGTAACTTATTGCCGTCCTGTCTGTCCCACGAGGTTTGCCAAAAAGCGTGTAACCTCAGACGCAGAGTTGGAAAGGCATCTGAGGGAACAAGCCTGAGATCCCTACCGAGAGGGCCAGAAAGGGCCCCTTTCGCAGCAGAATCAGCTTGTTCATTCCCTGCTATCCCAACATGGCCCGGGATCCAGCAGAAAAGCACGGTTTTCCGCCGGCCAGGCAAGCGGGAAAGCAAAGCTTGGACACGTTGTGTCAAGGGGTTCCGAGGATTGTAAATTCGCCAAGGACTCCAGGGCACTCATGGAATCACTAAATACAATGAAATGCGTGCGTGCCCTGAAGGTCAAGGATCCATTCCACCGCCAAACCAAGAGCCAAAAGCTCTGCAGAGAACACAGAATAGCCTGATGGAAGGCGATGGGCAACCGTTACTCCCTTACACACACAAGCACACGCCACGCCAACGTCTGACTTCGACCCATCAGTAAACAGGCGCTGATAACCGGCGTACTGAGAACTCAGCCGCCGGAACTCCTTTAAATACCTTGCTGGTAGAGTGGAACCCTTCGGGAGGGACGCCAGAGCAAAAATGAAACTGCCACCTGGGACAAGCCAAGAGGCAACTGGCATTCTCCCAAGCCTCAAGACGCAGGGCATTTCAAAGGCTATCTCCTGACAGGACTGCTGGAGCCTATCGCGGAAATCACCCTTACCCACCCTGCGTCTACCGACTCGCAAGTCTGGCCCAAAAACCATGGACCAAGCAAGACTGGATTGCACAGCACGCAAACGCACAGCATACTGAATGGCAAGCTGTCGCCGACGAATGGCCAAAGGTGGCTCCGAGGCCTCAGCATAGAGGCTGACCACTGGAGAAGTTCGAAAAGCCCCAGTCGCCACACGCAGGCCACTGTGATGCACTGTGTCCAACATCTGGAGAGTGGAGTCACTAGCCGAATCATAGACCATACATGCATAATCAAGTTTGCTGCGGACAAGGGCCCGGTAGAGGCGCAACATGGCAGCGCGATCGGCACCCCATGAAGTGCCCGACAGGACCCGCAAGATGTTAAGCGCCCGCAAAGCCTTGACTTTAAGCTGACGTAAGTGTGGAAGCCAAGACAACCTGGAATCGAACACCAGACCCAGGAAACGTGCCTGTGGGACAACAGGAATTTGTGCCTGTCCCAAGTATAGGCAAGGATCCGGGTGCAGTGTTCGTTGGCGGCAAAAGTGGATGCACACAGTCTTGTCCGGAGAAAACCGGAAACCATTACTTACCGCCCAGGTCTGGACTTTGTTAATTGCCAGCTGTAGCTGCCGCTCGCAGGTCTGCATGCGAGCTGCCCGAAAGCGCAGGCCGAAGTCATCGACAAACAATGACTGGGGAACAGCAGCTTGCTGAGCAATGGGGTTGATCCCTACAGCAAACAAGACGACACTAAGAACACCACCTTGAGGCACACCATTCTCCAAGACAAACGGGCGGGAAAGAGTCGCCCCGACACGAACGCGGAAAGAACGGCCTGAGAGGTAAGCAGAAAGCAACAGTGGCATCTGTCCCCTCAAGCCATAGTTATAGAGATTACGGAGAATCCCATAACGCCACGTCGTATCATACGCCTTCTCCAAGTCAAAGAAAACCTGAACCAGATGATGACGCAGGGGAAAAGCCTCCCTCACATCTGATTCAAGGGCAACTAGATGATCGATAGTTGACCGAAACCGTCGAAAGCCACACTGGGACACAGATAAGAATCCCCGTGATTCCAACACCCACACCAACCGCTCACTGACCATCCGTTCCATAAGTTTACAGACACAGCTAGTCAGAGCGATTGGGCGATAACTGGAAGGAGAAGTAGGGTCTTTGCCAGGTTTTACAATCGGGATGACCACTGCTGTCTTCCACGCTGCTGGAATAGAGCCCCCTGCCCACACACGGTTGAACATCCCCAGCAAGAACTGCTGGGAGGCAAGGGTCAGATGTTTCAACAGTTGATAGTGAACATCATCAGGCCCCGGGGCGGAGTCATGCGACTTGGACAAAGCTGAAACAAATTCCTGCCAGGTAAATGGTAAATTGTACTCCTCTAGCCCATCGGAGCGAAAGTCAAGAAAGTGAGCCTCTTCTCTACGCTTAATCACGAGGAAACCAGGATCATAATGGTCATCACTCGAGACCCGCGCAAATGCAGACGCAAGACAATTGGCGATATCTGGCACAGAAGAGACCACGGTATTCGCCACCGTCAGCTGTGAAACCGGGGGAAGCACGCTCCTCCCCGAGATCTGGCGCACCTTCCGCCACACCTGCTGAGCAGGCGTGGAGCGCGTGATCGACGAAACATAAGCTGCCCACGAAGCACGTCTAGCCTCACGGATGACATACCTGGCACGGGCACGACAGCGCTTAAACGCTACAAAGTTGCCAGTAGTCGGGCTGACCGTGAATGCACGTAACGCTCGCCGGCGGGCCTGAATGGCCTGCCCGCAAGCAGGCGTCCACCACGGAACAGGAACCCGCCGCGGCTGTGTGGACGTACGCGGGATAGTAGCATGAGCGGCAGCAAGGACCACATCAGTGAAATGAGTGGAAAGTTCATCCACATCAGAAAAGTCCTCAACCGCACGCTGAAACACAGCAGCCTCAGCAAAGGCTGACCATTCAGCACGCTTAAGCGCCCACCGGGCTGGCCTGGAAGCCACAGAACCCCCTTGTGTTGTGGCCAACACAATGGGGAGGTGATCGCTTCCATGCAGATCGGCAGTGACAGCCCAAGTGAAGTGGACCGGGATGGCCAGCGAGCAAAAGGCTAAGTCCACCGCTGACCAATTGCCCGTTGCCAAGTTACAGTGTGTCA